>CAUYPK010139310.1:0-31331 GCA_963574355.1 Loris lydekkerianus
TACTTTGCTAAGGAGAATATGTTCCAGCTCCATCCATGTAAACATGAAAGAGGTAAAGTCTCCATCTTTCTTTAAGGCTGCATAGTATTCCATGGTATACATGTACCACAATTTGCTAGTCCATTCGTGGGTCGATGGGCAATTGGGTGTCTTCCATGACTTAGCAATTATAATTCCTCTTCTAGGTTTATACCCAGAAGACCAAAGTCACAATATAACAAAGACATCTGTACCAGAATGTTTATTGCAGGGCCCACATTCTTAACCACTACAGAATCCTTCTTAAATTATGATCTGAGTTACATGGTTTGCTTATAGTCTGTCTATATCATCTGTTCTATTTTAATTACCATGTCTTGACACCACAGCTTTCTTTCTTCATTCTTATAAATTTTTTAGTTCTGTATTTGCACACCAAAGTAAAGACACCATACTGACTGCATTCCCTAAAACAAAACAACAGAGTGAGAAAGATTATGAAAGAAAGAATTGTGAATGTTCACTTAGTATATAATTTAGAATAAGAAACTAAATCTATTTACTACTGCATACATATTTTTTTGCCAGGAGAATGACTTAGTCATAATAATAAAATTCATTGCTCCTTTTTAGCTTCCCATGCTTACTTGCACTTCCATTTTCCCGCCAGCCTTCCTTTTCTATTACTGATAATGAAGAGGCATGCCATCCTAAACAGGCCCATGAATTTTTAAGTAAGATGTTTTTGTATAAAAATGGCTAATCACAGTTGGGTGAAGAAATGAGAAAATGCAAAGAAATATTCTACCCATTTGAATTTTCTCCCTTTTTCTCCTTGGGAAAAATTATAAGCTCTGAAATCCAAAGAAAATCAAAGTCACATGCACAAATTAATGTTACTTTTTGTGAAATTACCTTTACCAGACAAACTTAAGAATAACCACAGAGCCATCCTTCTCTGAGCTACACGCTGAATGTTTAACAAGATTACCATGGGATTAATTTCCACATGAAAGTGCAGCCATGATACATTTATCTTGGCAATAATGTGAGGGGATCCTACTAACAACAATTTGCCTTTCAGGGTGACTATCAAAAAGCTAACCAACTGAAATTCCTTCGTGATTCAGGTTAAATACAGCCCCTTTTATTAACAGAAAAGGAAATGTAAAGTAAAGTCACTCCACATCAAATCTCAAATCTGTAAATGTATTTCATTTGAATAGAGGTCTCTGATTTTTTTCTTCTAATATATCAATAACAACTACTGCTCTAGAGAAAATGATTACTGAGCTAAGATTATAAGGGCAGCCAAAGTTTTTGTCTTTTTCACATAAGAAAAAAGGTTTGTTTAAAATTATTTGTCTTGGGGCAGCACCTGTGGCTCAAAGGAGTAGGGCACCAGCCCCATATGCCAGAGGTAGTGGGTTCGAACCCAGCCCTGGCCAAAAAACTGCAAAACAAAACAAAAGAAACAAATAAAATTATTTGTCCTCATATATTTTAATAGTACATATTTTTTTTCCTTTGTCTCTATGAGAGTTAAAAGTTAAAAAAAAAAAAAAAAAAAAAAACTACTTTGTATCAGTTTTCAACAGTGGCCATAACAGTAAGCACCAAAAATTTATCATTATACAATTTTGTAGGTCAGAGATCTGACATAGGTCTCACTAAGCTAAAATTAAGGGGTCAGCTGGTTAGCATTCCTTTCTGGAGGCTCTAGGGAAAAATCCATTTCCCTACTCATTGAAGTGGTTGAATGAATTCAGTTCCTTAGCGCCGTAGGACCTTCTGAGTCTTCTTGCTGGCTGTTGCTGAGGTTCCTAGTTCTTGGGGCCACTGCACTCTGACTCCCATCCTCAAGGCCAGCAGCAGTAGTTGGTGTATTTTTTATACAGCATCTTTTTTAATCCTTCTTGTGTCGTCACACCTCCCTCTAAACACAGTTGGGAAAGGTTCTCTGCTCTTAAGGTCTCATGTGATCTTACGGAGCCCATCTAGATAATGCAGCATGACCCCCCATGTCAAGGTCCCTTAACCCCAATCACATCTGCGAAGTTGCCATTTCTATGGAAAGTAACATTCACAGGTTCTGGGGATTAGAGTGTGGCCATCTTTGAAGGACTATTATTCAGCTGACTATACCATGTGATAACACAGCATCAAAGTCTGAACGAAATCCTGCTTTCTTGGTGCAGTGTTTAAGACATCTCTGCCTCGGCTGCATTTATAAGCAATTGGTTGTATTAGGAGCAAATAATTAAGTAGTGGGTAGAGAGCCAATTTCAACAGAATTTTTTCCAAGCCTATTCACCAACAAGGACCATTTACTGTTTCATAAAGGTCTATTTACTAACCTACATTATTTAACAAATTATTTCTCTTCATAAAATATTTAAAGGCATAAACGATTGTGATCAGCTCCAAACTTCTGATCACCATAAGACCATAAGCCTCACCACACTGTGCTTACAAATTTCCATTCAGCACAAAGGATAGTATTGTTTTAGTTCATCCTAAAAAGTATATGATATGCGAAGGTACAGCTGACACTGGCTTTCTTGAAACATTGAAAATATTGCTAAACTCACTGTCCCCTAAGATTGTCTTGAACTGGCATGAAAGATATTTCACAGTTGCCAGTGTTCAAACATTCTGGCATTCTTGCAAAACAAAACATCAGTTTCTAAGTGTGCCCCTTAGAGAGCAACAGCAGCCAACAATTAAATTAGGTGGTTGCTCCCAAAATCAACATCACCGAGAAAGCCGTAGCCACATAGTGATGCATAAAACTCCATTATCATGGTGGCATTTCTCTCTCTTTTTGTTCCCTGGGACTCACTTTCCAAGTAGGATGAAACTATTTCCAGTGCTGCCTCCTTCTTGTCACTTAGATGTCCTCCAGTCAGCACCCCCCCCATCCTACCGCCCTCACTTGTTTCACAATTTGCATGTATTTAATGACTCCTGAGAGCTAGGCACAGTTCTGGATACCAGAGCTTGATAACCCCATAGATAAAACAAAGATATTTCATCAGCACCTAGAGAAAGGTGACAGAGGAACTAGGGATTGCTGAAGTGTCTTTACTTTTGATGAGAAGTAGATCCTAAAATTCATGGGTTTCCAATACCTAATCAAGAGATAGGCTTGCTATAATGGGCATTTCTTGACCACAGGACCAGTTCAGACCCTACTTACTTTTTCTGAAATAGTGATAAGGTCTTGGTAACAAATACGAGAAAAGCATTTGCCATTATATACATTTTTTTCAGTGTCAGATGGCCTAAGAGCTTGTAGCAACTTTGTTCACAAAAAAATACTTTTCACATGCGCTAAAGTACAGACAAAGATTTAGACATTAAACCACATTGTCCTGAATGTTCCCCAAGCAAACATATTTTTATTTAAATGCCTGGCAGTAAAATATTTAATTTGAATGACAGGGGAAGGGTGAGGAGAGATTACATTAAACTGTTCTGCTGGTGGAGGAGTACCAATGTCTACCAGACCCTGCAAGCACATTTAGACACAGGATCAAATCCTTCATAAGCCATTGGAAGAATTGTGAACCTCTGTGAGCAAAAGGAAGATCAGGAGCCTTGAGACATACCACGGTCTGCATAGGGCTTGAAATCTGGCCGAGCACCAGGTTACAAACTGATTGGAATTCTAAAAGGAAAATAAAAAGCAAAGCAAAAAAGAAAAAAATAAAGGAGAGAAACAAACAAATACAAAATGAAATACAGTACAGTGTTATGTTATTAGTAGTGATGTCAAATATGACAAGAATCCCAAACAAAATACAAGTGGACTACAAAACAGAGAAAGGGCTAGTTATACCGGCTCATCTGTGTAATGCCAGCACTTTAGTAAATTAGTTAAGACAGGAAGTCTGCTTGAGGCCAGGAATTTGAATTTACAGTGAGGTGTGATTGCACCACTGCACTCCAAACTAGGCAACAGAGAGAGACCTCCGAAACAAAACACAACAAAACAGCACAGTGAATACCAGAATAGTTTTTAAATCAGACACATGTCATTTATGGAAGACACATTTAAGACATAAAAAAGAACAAAAGGAAGTACACACCAGGTGAAGAAGATTAGATTCAATACTCACAGGCTAAATATTAAGGCTCCCTAATAAGCTGTAACAGTGACTGACTAGAAGAGCAGCCACAGGAAGAGAACAGAGAGCCCAGCAGTGGGCCTGTGATATACCGAAAGCCAAAGTGAGGCCAAGGGCACAGCGCAAATGAATTAGGAGAAGACAGACTACAAATGCTACTGTGACCATTGTTTATTCGTATAAATACAAAATAAAAATAGATTCCTACCTCCCTCTTGCACAAAAAAATATATTCTACATGTAAATGACACACTTGCATATGAAATGAAAATTTTTAGACTTTCAGGAAAATATGGGAGAAGATATTTTCCTGCCTTTAAGATTAGATAATATTGCTAAACAAGACATTTATCTCCTGAAAAAGAACCCCACAAAATGCCAGCTAAAAGAATGGTAAGTGAACTACCTTGAAAGTATCAATTTCAAAATATCCCAGTGAAGAATAGAATGGCAGGCTATACTCTGGGAGAAAATATTTAGACCTTATACAACAGACAAAGGAATATTATCTTAAAAATATAATAAAATCTCACATATTTAAAAAAGAAGAAAAATAAACCAAAGGAAAAAAAGGCCAAAATATCTAAATAGGAAATTTATGAAACAAAGTAAGTACAAAGTGAATCAAACATGGACTTTGAATTATAAAATTTGGTCAATGTTGCTACTTGGTGTTGGGATAACTTTCATTTACAATTTTCATTCAAATGTTAGGCTGTCTGTGTCAACTACTGTATTCCAAATAAGAATTTACATCTCACTGATTATTTTGTATCTAACATTATCATGTAAGAGCTTTGTTTAAATAACCTGTTGAAATATTTTTCACTTAACTTACCAAGTGAATGCATAAGATATTATTATTTACACTAGAGTATCAGAAAGAAGCAACACTCAATCTCCTTCTTGCTCAACATAGGGGCTGAATTAAACATAGATTCTTGCATTTTTAGAAAACCAAATATATTCCGCACCAAGTAAAAGCATGAAGCAAAACTATCACAAACACATGCAAAATGCAACCCTATTGGGTTGGCAACACCTTAACATACCACTTACTTTTATACACCTAACCTAATAGGTTTCAAAATGACAGAGGGCAAAAATCAATGTTATTTGAAGACACCAAGTAATTAACATTTTTAAATACAAAAAACGATTTAGAGAGAATTAAGGTAATTTTCCCACCAAAAATAACTGCGGAATTTAGTTTGCTTGCTTATTTATTTACTTATTTATTTTGTAATTCTTCAAGCCTAAAGTATTTTGCAATAGATTTCCTTTTTTTTTTTTTTTTTTTTTGAGACAGAGTCTCAAGCTTTCACCCTGGGTAGAATGCCATGTGGTCAAAGTTCAAAAAAAATTCCAACTCTTGGATTCAATTTTTCTAATTTTAGCAGAGACAGAGTCTCACTATTGCTCAGGCTGGTCTCAAACTCGTGAGCTCAAGCAGTCCACCCACGTTGGCCAGAGTGCTAGGATTACAGGAGTGAGCCACCTTAAACTTTCTTCCTTAAGCCTAGAAGGGCAGATGCCACCTGCTTTCCAGTAACTTACCATGTTATGGTAAAATAACTCCAAATTTCAATATTAAGTGAAAACCATATCTTTGTCTGATTTAGTTCATATTTTTATGAGACTTGACTAAATATATTTATTTATTTTTATTTATTTTAAATTCCTAAATGTTTTGATGTAATGAATGTGGTGTTTTAAATTAAAAAATAAACTATATCACTGCTTCAAAGAATGATTAAACATTTTGAACTGCTTGGCAGTGGTAAATAACAACCATGCAAATAGTACCTGTATATCTCTCTAAGAATTTTCAGAAGAACACAAGGTATAGCACATGAACACTAGGTAAACCACATGCCTTAAACGAGTCAACTTTTCTTACATGAAAATTTTAACTAAGATGCACAAAGCCCAAGGAGAAAAATAATGAACTCTTACAAGCTAAAAGAAAGCTTAACACAGAAATACCCACACAAAGAACCTGACTGCAAATTGTTGTACTCACATTTTCACAAATTTAAGTAGAGTATGTTTAACTTAAACTGGAAATTATGCTTTGATAGTATGTAGTAGGACTTTCTTTCTTAAATGATATGCAATAAAATTGTTCCTTTTCAGTGACCAATCCCAGACCTCTTCATTTGTGGGTGATATAGTATAACTTATTTTAAAAGCAATTTTAAATGCTTAAGACTTTTAAAAAACCCAATAAATAACTGAACTGACCTACATATTTTACGACAGGTCCAAAGCATAATATAAAAGCAAACACAAACACTAAAAATGAGTGATATCATCTACCAATAAGCATCCACAAGCCATAAATTAAATTTCAGATACACTGATATCTGGTCATATAAACAACACATAAACATATGAGCCTAAAATAACAAAGTGATGAAATTCTTGTTCTGAATCAAACTACAGAATCAAACTAGTATGTTAAGAATATACCCTTTGTGAATAGTTAAGTAAAGCAATATGGATGCTTTTTTTCAAAATTGACATATAGGTAATGGAAAATAAAAAATGTGGACATTTACTTCATTGAGTTTTGAAAACTGTACATACTAATGTTATGAACACTCAAAAAAGATATAAAAATAATAAAAATTTTAATTCCATCCCCAAATAATGAAAATTTAAAGTCCCCTTTACCTCTTTTTGTTAAATTCCTCTCCCTTCCTTCAGGTAAATGCAATTGTTTTTTGTTTTGTTTTATTTTTTTAACAAAGCAAATAGAGTGAGATATCTAAACACCTGCATTCTTTCATGGACAAATTATTGGACTGTAATTGCCACCACTAACAAATGTGGGATCTCATTTGGAAATGTTTTGAGAACCTAAAGGGTGACAAACTTTCATACCTTAAGTTTTTGATGTTTGAAAAAAATCCATAGCGTTTCATAACTAAGTCCAGTAAGAGAAAATGGGTAACTCCAAAGAAGAAAAGGAAGTGAAATAGTCCAGACACCTCAGTGTGGGGCAGTGAGCTATCCTCTTGAGACTAATATTCTCGTGTTCACGGACATCCTGAGAGATAGTTAATGATTATCTTTATTTTAGAAATAATGAAATTGAGGTTCAAGAAGGTTAAGTAACTTGGCCATGCTTCCTCATGGACTTAAGCCAAGATTCAAGTCCAGATCTTTTCCTTCAAAACAGATGCTCTTGTGCTTCACTCCAAGTAGAATCTTTACATTGGTTAATATTGTTTAAAATACAAAATAAAGACTTCCTGCCATTGCTGTCCATGCTGTGTGCACATTTCCCCTGACTGTGTGGTGATAAAGCAGCAGGATAGAGCCTCAGGTCCAAGGAGATGGGTTGGTGTCCATCCTGGGGAAAGATGGTGAATATCTCATCACTGTGTGTGGAGAGAGCAGCAAATCTGCTAACATAGGGCTTTGTTCAGTGCACGTGTAAGGAATTCCACCTGACTCTCCACAGTAATGCAATTAAAAGTATGAGTGTGCTGATAAAGAAGAAAGGAAATTGCACATTCCTTGAGGAGGTCATTCAACAGAGATGAGAGGAGAGCATCTGATACCCTGTATCCATGGAGGAGCCGTGAACCAGGGCATGTTGCAAACTCAAGTTTGGTTTTGTTTACAGCATCTTCATGCTATGAGAGCGTTGTGAGCAGACACCAACATACAGAATTCCTATGACCAGTGTGGATAAATTCAACTGGTAAAAATATTTCCTTGTTATTGGATGCACATGGAGAATCATATTACACTCCATCCCAAGACTGTGCTTGCCAGAAGACCCGCCAGAAGCATTCATGAGGACCACACGAAAATTTAAAATGTTCTTTTCAGAATGCTTGATATTGTTTATTAGACATCAGAAAAGAAACACTGGTTTGACCACTTTGCTTTCACAGTGCAATATCAGTACTTTTCCTTGTTTCTGCAAATGAATTTGACCAGATGCTTATGGAAGAATGACTGACCAAATCACCCTACTGGATGTCTCAACATTTTTGAAGCAGTTGTCAAAAATAAAATTTTCAGTTGAACATCTCTATATTTCTCTTCTTAAACAAGATAGACTTGCTTGAGGGGAATGTGCAAATGGTGAGCATCAAAGGCTGTTGGAATTTGGAAGGGATCCACCCTATTTAAGAGATACTCAAAAATTCCTTTTGGAATATTTCTGTAACAAATGCCAGAACCTGCAGCGGAAAACCTAACACCCAATCCCAAGCGCTATCATGAAAACGTGCATATTATTTTCCATGAGATAAGAATACTATTCTGTATGACAACCTTAAACAGCCTATACTACAGTGATACAAGAAAACTCGCTACTGTAATAATCTCTTTTTATATGGTTTCCTGTTTGTTTTGTTTCCTAAAATGAAAGTATAAAAACAGAATTAGAAAAAATCTTGATTCCACGTTTAAATATTTGGAAATCAGAAGCGCTCGTGGTTTCCAATGAGTGCTTTGTGTCAGTGTGCTGTGGTGTAACACTGCTCTGTCAGTGTCTGCTGAAGTTCAGGTATTAACCAGTTTCACTATGCCTTCCCTTCAAGTCAGGTTATAATTTACTGAGAGAAATCAGACTAGGATTTCCATTCTTCCCATTTTCAAGCTGAATTCCCCTGTAGAGGTTATTGAAGAAGGCAACCTCAAATATTAGTAGATATGAGGTTAAGAACAAGTATAACAAGTAAGATGTCTGTTTTCAATCTTACACAAAGCAATGACACCTGCTGTCTATCTTTACAGTGACGTCCTCCCTTGAAAGGGCTATTAAGAAAGAAGTTTGGTGTGAGGAATGGCATTCTCTTTGCTTATACAAATTTCTATTACTTACACACTTAACAATCCTTTGGTTTTTAACGGTAGTGCTCTTAGTGCTTTAAAGATCACGTAAAGACTTCTTGTAGGTTCCTAATGTAGAGTTTATTAGTGATATGGAGGAATAAAAGGCAAGCAAATGCCATATATGGTGTTTTGATCAAGACTCAGAAGTGAAATGTAATTTGCCTTTTTCATATTTAATTATCATGTGATTTATGTGCCATATGGAAAACATTCTGGGTTTTTTTTTTCTTTTTTTTGAGACAGAGTCTCATTGTGTTGCCCTCAATAGAGTGCTGTGGTGTCACAGGTCATAGCAATCTCAAACTCTTGGGCTTAAGTGATTCTCTTGCCTCAATCTCCCAAGTAACTGGGATTACAGGCGTGTGCCACAATGCCCGGATATTTTTTGGTTGCAGTTGTCATTGTTGTTTAGCAGGCCTGGGCCGGGTTCAATCCAGCCAGTCTTGCTGTATGTGGCCAGTGCCCTAACACTGTGCTATGAGCGCTGAGCTGATGAGAAACATCCCGGCCAGAGCAGCAACTAAACTACAAGCAATTTGATAGAAGAAATACACTCTTCCCAGGAAAAAAAATTAATTAAAAATAAAATTTCACTCTATTTTAACAAAGCCAATTTTTATATCTTTAGAGAAACTTATAGAGAAAGAAACATAAAATCACATACATTGACCTTATGATTTTTTAAATTAGGAAACTAAAGTCCAGGGCAATAAAGCTGGACATAAAACCCCTAAATCTAAATCTGAGCTCCTCTCCTCCACATCTGGAGGTTTCAAACATCTTTCGCTCAACATTGTCCTCAAAAATAATCAAATGCGGAAGTTCAGTATTTAAAAACAAAAAAGATCAACGAAAAGATGTTCGAATGAAGCTGGTGGGAATCACAAGTCTCACTTTACTCCCTTTTCCCTTCCCTGGTTATATTTTCAGAAATCCCTAGAGTTGGTGAAATAGTTTCAAAATCATCTGCTTTACACTGTGCCATCTCATAAAATTAATCTGGAAGAGAGCCAAGTTAAAAAATGTGAAAAACTGAACATCAATACAAAAGAGAAACTATAGTTCAATAAAGCAATATGAAAACTGTCACAGCGTAGCTCATGATTAAGCACCAAATCAATGAGGCTGAAAATGGGCACCTTAGGAGGTCAGGAAAGGAAGACATCACAGCACGTTGGCAGTGGGCTGGAGTGATGACTCCAGAGAAGGACGTGGGTCTTAAACACGGATTGTGCTGAAAGGAAAAGAAGGTCCTGGGAAAAGAAGATAAAGGAAGGGAAACTGGATCAACAATAGCACTGGAATAAGATGGCACGATCTACTTTTGATAATAGGTGAGTAGACCAACCAAGCTCAAATGAATGGCTGGGAAAGCTGAAAAAGGTGAAATTAAACCAAGAAATACATGTTGGGGTCAGATTATTTCAAATTAATGAGTTCTGACTTTTCCTGCAGGCTACAGGGAATTACTGAAGGTTTCTGAAGAAGGTAGCAATATGATCAAAGTGTTTTAGGAATTTTAGTCAGAGAGTAGTGTAAAGATATTCTAGGAAAAAAAGAATTGGAGGAGAAAGATCAGTTAGGAGGCTATTTGCAAACAACCAAGCATGATAACTATCAAAACCAAGTCAGAAGCTGAGAGGACAAAAAGAGAGGAATGGATAAAACAGCAGGAAACATAATTTGAAAGGACTTAGAAAGTTCCCTTCCTTCTAGGCATTGGAGACTCATTCTGGATAATTATCAAGGATGCTGTAAAGGGGATTCATGTCAGAAGATACTTGAACCCTTTCCTATTTTGAAATTATAATTCAATGTACCAAATGGATCAGATGGGTAGGAGAATCCAAGCATAAATTAAAAGTTTAAAGTGTGAGTGACTACAAGAATGATAGATATAATTTCCAAGGTGTAACACCTGTTATTGACCATTCCAAAAGAAAAATGGAAAATAGGCCCAATTCCTTTTAAAATGTTGAAATAATTTAAGCCAAAAAAAAAAAAAAAAAATCAAGTAGAATATTATGGTGCAAAACCCTCTAGAGTCAGTACTTTTAATGATTTAATGAACCACATTTTCCTAGGCTATACATAAAGGAGATAGCTCAGAAGAAAGCAAATGGGGCTGCTGTCACTGCAGATATGAAATAGTGCAAAATTGTGTAACACTTGGTCTTTTCAACCAGCCACAAAGACACAGAACTCAACAGCAGGTGAATCACCTTTGCATATAAGTGTTAAAAATATACAAACATTAGAATATGACACTTCTGTATTTATATTTTTGTTTCACTGGTCTCCTGGGGGCAGGATTATATTCTGTTTCATTTTCTTTATATAGCACTTCATTTACATATTTCCTGCAAAAGAAAAACACTGACTAATTCATGTTTAATTTTAGTCCACAGTGCTCTCCAGATCTTTTTGCACATTTGTATTTAATAAACATGTAGTGAATTATTCTCATTTGGTAAATTTATAGCTAATTATTATTCTGACCATGTCCCCAGTGAAATTTACTGTCATTATTTCTCATCTTTTTTCCAATTATAAAAGTTCTTTGAATTCTAAGCCTAGTCTCAATTATTCTTGGTATGATCTACAAGTACTATCATACTCCTCTGTGTTGACAGTTTATAATTACCAACTCATCCACAGGTTCTTAATCCCATTATCCAAATGGGGGGATAAAAATTTTTAAACAACTATTATTTGTAAGACATACTTTTCAAATGTTTACAAAGGGCCGAGCAAGAGCATCTCTTCATATATCCCAGAAATGTTTGAAGGAAAAACTATTTCTGGGCACCTGCCAAACACCTGGTATCATTATATTAAGAACTTTCCCAAAAGATACTTAAGAAATACTGGTTATATTGTCTGAAAAAGCATTAACTGCAGGAGAAATAAACACTGAATTGGTCCACCAAAAAGAGAGTTCCCTATGTTCCTGAAGACTTTCAGGAAATAATATAGAGGCCACGTGCAGTGGCTCACACCTGAATCCCAACACTATGGGAGGCCAAGGCAGGTGTCTTGCTTGTTCTCAGGAGTTCAAGACCAGCCTGAGCAGGAGTGAGACCCCATTTCTACTAAGGAAGGAAGGAAGGAAGGAAGGAAGGAAGGAAGGAAGGAAGGAAGGAAGGAAGGAAGGAAGGAAGGAAGGAAGGAAAGAGAGAGAGAGAGAGAGAGAGAAAGAGAAAGAAAGAAAGAAATAAAGAAGTTGGGTGTTGTAACAGGGGCCTGTAGTCCTAACTTCTTGGGAGGCTAAGGCAAGAGGACTACTGGAGCCCAAGAGTTTGAGGTTGCTGTGAACTATGATAATGCCATGGCACTCTATCTAGGGCAAGAGAGTGAGACTCTGTAATAATAATAATAATAATAATAATAATAAGAAGAAGAAGAAGAAGAAGAAGAAGAACAACAACAACAACAACAACAACAACAACAATAATAATAATAAAAATCAGAAAAGGCAAGTATCTGCTCTGGGTTATAAAAGCCATATCACTGAAACACGTGAATACAAATTTATCTATCATATGAAAGTTCTATCTTAACACATTTATGAATCACAATGCAGGGTAAATTTTCTAAGTATTATAAAGTAGTGCTGTTATGAGAACTGTTGATAATGACTTCTATTTACAGTGTTCAAGAGAACATTACTGCAAATTAACTAATTATAGACCGTTCTTACATTTTACTTCAATTGTAATATAATGTGCTTACTTTGTGATCTAGTTATCCCCACAATAAATAGCAAGTATAAGATGTAATCATAATATCTTATATTTATCCTATTAGACAAAAATTAAATAAATAAATAAATAAATCCCTAACCTACAGAATGTATTTTGCCATGGATAATGCACTGTTTTGCTAAAATTTTTGCAGAAAAATAAAAATGCATAAAGATGCACATTATATATGGGGATCATGGGCCAGCAGCAGGAATGCCTTGGCCAAGCACTGGAATCAGGAGAGGTGGTGATGGCAGGGCTGGTGAGATGGGCCACAGCTGTGTAGGGTAAGGGCCAAAAGTCAAGTCCCAAGCCCCTCCCCTCCATCTGGGATGAGAACTGCAACTCTCTACAGCCTAGGCCCTGAGACCTACCTGGCTGCTCATGGGCAAGCACAGGCCTGAGACCTACCTGGCTGTTCATGGGCAAGAAGATCCCACCCTCCATCCATGCAGGTCATCATCTCAGCCTCAGCCATCAACGTGGCAGGAAGGGAAGGGCTCCCAGAATAGAGGGAAAGGGCAGCAGCCTTCACACCATGTGTGGCTTCAGGAGGGCAGTCACCCTTTACCAGGGGAGGATTAGCCCTCCGCAGATGTGTCTCTCCCAGCTGAGAGCTGACCATTTTCCTTCTGAAGGGACATTTTCCTGAAAGTCTAGCCCAAAAATGTGGGTGTGAATTGTACACGGGAGCACATTATAAACAACAAAATACAGTATGTTTTAAACCTAACAGACATTGAATGCAATTTTGGTAAAGGAGTTATGAAATAAGAAAATGGAGTTTCCAGTGCAGATACCACCACCAAGTACCTTCGGTAGTAACATTTGTGGCACTGCTGTTAAATCCCTCATTTTTGCTGGGTGGGCTAATGTGGGCAGACCTCACAGATCCTATAAGGACTTATGAGATGATGCATCAAAAATTAGTGAAGAATTAAAAATGCACCTGTCTAGGGAGAAGGACCCATTTAACCAGAATAGAGAACATGCAACTCACTTTGATTAGGCTGAAAGGCCAAACCTATACATCCACTTACCCAAACAATTCTACACAAATGTGTAAGATAACCCTTACCTAGTTGAGCAGAATTGTGCAAGGAAAATAGGGAAGAATATTGTAGATAGAGGGATCTTTCTGCTGGAGTGATGGCATAAAAAGTGAATCTGAAAGTCTTACATAGGTGAAGGCAAGTAAAATAGTTGGCCTTTGTCACACTAAATTCCATACCTAGTAAATATGGAAATAGATAATATGTGTCATAAATAGAAGTTCCGGATTAAGATTTGTTTTAAAAATTAAGGAAAATTACATCTTGTAGAAAAGAAGAGATGAAATCTATTAGGCAAAGAGACTGGATTACAAATGTTGACAGCTGGGGTGGGGGAGAAGCAGCACTTCATTAATTGGGCCTTATGCAATCTCAAAGCTCTTTAAGTTAATTATTAAGGTACCTTTGTCAAAGAAATTTCCTTCTTCCAACTTAGTTTTTCTCTTTTACCAAGTGGAAAATTTTCTTCCTCAAACACAGTTTAAAAAGTATCCTCATTGTTTTGCTGTCTCTGTATCTGTACCCAAATGTGTATGGATAGGGTCTCGTCTCTTTTTTTTTTTTTTAACTTATATTCTCATCAATGTTATACATTTGATATTTTGACATAAGTTGCATTGGTCATTACAAATCATAAAGAGTCTATCTATGTTTTAACATAAAATTTTAGTAAGATCTATTATTAGGAAAGAATTTTAGTGACCAGAAGTTACAAAGTATGATTCAATTTCAAAATATAATGTAACTCAAAAGACATTTCATATCATTGCAGTGGGCACAGATGAATAAAAACTGACTTCCAACCAAAGGAAAAAAAATAATATTAGGATTAGATTTTCATTTTTTCCATAGTTTTCCCAGTTGCAGTTTTTCATCATTTTATGAAAATTATCTTGTCTTTCATTCAGATAATCATAACCATCTCCTCTGACTGTCTGCTTCTCTAGGTACACAGCCAACACCAAGAAAGTAAAATGGAAAAGCCCAATTAAGTGTGTCAGCATTTCATCTTTCGAGCGTCTGCATATCAAGATACAATTTCAACGTGCAGCAGATTTGGCTTCCCTCAAAATAAAAGTGAAGAATCACTCTGGGAACATTAAGAAAATTTCCATTTTCTCTTCATAAAATCAATTTTCATAGGAAAGAGGGTTTTTCTTTTTTTCTGTGAATTATACCTCCAAACCTAAATAAAGAAAGGCTGGCCCTTTGTTTATTTTTCTTTTATTTTTTTCTTCCTGAAACATGGGACAGATCTTCCTTTGCGGCTTCAAATTCTGTAAGGTGGGAAAGTACAGAAAACACGATCCGTTTATGAAGAATTAATTCTGGTGACAACTTTTCATTAAATACTTTGAAACTTGTGGTTGGTGTTATAAACCTGTTTGAGGGGCACACTCACTCAATAGGCCCCCCAAAAATGCCATCTCAGCAAGTGTCCAATAGATACCTTTCAGTTCTCCTACTTGCTTCCTCTGTATTATCTGACGCTTCTGCTCACAGACTTCCAGAAATGTTCTCATGATGCCCTACTTGCCCCAGTCACTGCTCATCTTTCTGGATGCATTTCCCTCCTGTTTTGGGGAGTTCTATTTGTTTTCTTTATTCCATAAATGTTAACTATCCTCGGGGTTATGCCCTTAATTCCCTATTTTTTCTCTCTGCGTTTTTCCTGGGAAATCTCCTTTAATATAGTTTCAATAACCTCTAGTGCTTCAATAAATCTAAACAGCACACATCTCTCCCCCGAGCTCTAGATTCCTATCTCCAACATTCACTGAATGTTTCTTCTTGACAGCCTTCAGGATCTTCATAAGAAACAAAACTATAGCTGAATTCTTTGTATTCTCTACAAAATAACCATTTCCCCTTGTGCACAATTTCAAAAGTTACACAAAAAGAAACCTGAAAATGACCTTGAGTCTTCTTTTCACTCACCAGTTACATCAGTCAAGCACCAAGCATCGAGGATTTTACTTTCTGAATATTTCTTACATGCTTTGGTGAGTTTTCAACCTTAAATCATCCTGTCACAGCAGCTTTATTCTATGGTTTTCTAAGTCCTCTTCCCGCCCAGATCTGCCCCTACCAGCAGACCACCAAGATCATTCCCGAAACTCTAGCTGTATCTAAACCAAAATGTGTATCTAATCAAGTCATCCCCTCACAGAAATATCTGCTCTCCCCCACTGCTTCAAAGATAAAGATTTACATTTTAGAATGGCCTGCTATGTCCTTTCTGATTACTACAAGTGCTTGCCTTTACGGAGTTGACCATTACAGTGGGAGAAGCAGAAAATAAACAGTAAGTAAGTAAATAAAATAGTTCTTAATTAAAATAGCTCAACTGAAATATATATTAATTAATGAAAAGACTGAAGAACCTACACACTACTAGCTGTTAATAAAAGTAGTGTGATACATAAACCCCAGAGCAAAAGAGCGAGAAAGGGGGGGAGGGAACCCTAGGACCTCAAGATACATTCTAGGAGACAACAAAGCATGCCACATCCTTCTTTCTACTCCTTGCCACACGTAATAAGCCAACTATAGACATGCTTGAGAAGAAGGGTGAGCTCACTATTTTCAAAAAAGTTAATGGGTAGTAAATGGTGGTATAAACAAGACTAGTGAGGTGAAGTATGAATTAATTTTACCTTTATTCCATGGAAATCAATGCAAAGGTGTATGGTCCCCAGTGAATGATTTCTAAAATAAGCTAAGAATATGTAAGACCCTCTATTTAGCAAGAAAATTCAATCACCTTTACCACTTTCAGCTTAAAATATTCTGTCTCCTAAAGAACCTCTATGAAAATGTGTCAGTGGGCAGTGACTATTGTTAGTTCACCTTTTGGAGGCTGTCTTCCCCTAACACGTGTGTCCTATCATGGATCAAAGAATACTACTAAGTGGCACACAGCTAGGCCTGAGATTCTCATTGACAATTATTATTTTTTTAAATCACTGGATCATAAAAAGTACACTTAGTATAACAAAAACACATTATAATATCAGCTCAGCAGGCATTTTTTTAATCACTTCCCTATAACAAGGGCAGCTGCATTCCTATTTTGGGTAATGGTGAAAGCAGGTAAAACACACGTAAGCTTACAAGTGGCAGAGCCCGGCTGAGATGGTAGGAAAGGAATACTTCCTGTGCCATCTCCATTGGTGCCCTCTGGTCATCCCAGGCCCCATCCTGAGGTGGCCTTCATTATGAGGATGAAAAAAAGCAACTTCTAGTCCCTATGCCAACCAACAATGTAACCTGGGAGCAGAAACACACCGGACAACCTACTCTCTAACTGCCTTCACTATAATTATTTTGGATGGTGAATATAAAATGCAGCAAAGTATGACTTTTCCAACTTAATGAGAACTAAATCAATGCTGCATTAGTACACTTGTTCAGTTCCACATAATGTAATTACAAGTTGGCTTAAAGAACAATATGTGATTCAAACCCTTTTCCACATTTTATATAGGATTTTTTTTTCAAAATATTCATAAATTATATGTGGAAATAGCTATTGGAATAATTAGCACCAAATTTATATATCTATTTTCTACATGAGTCAACTAAGGTTTTTTTGGAGCAAATACAGATCCCATTCCACCCAACTCCTAGGCTTATTTACTACAACCCATTAGAGACCAGCAATGACATTGACACAGAATGCAGTTTGAGCAGTGCTGAGGCTCCTTTCCCTACATGGGGAACTTGAATCACAACCAGCTTACCACAGGGTATTGTCTTGATGGCCACATTTATAGTACAAATTTTGTTTACAAACATCAATTTTTGTCTAAAGAAGACAAAGGGTACACTATTACCAAGAGCTTGGTTGACCAAGACCAAACAACTCAGAATTGCACAGTATATGAGAACAATGAATATATCATTCATAGAAATATGTGTACATATAAATGTATCCTATACACTCAGAAAACAGCATTGAGAGAAAAAAAATATACATATATATATATTTATACACACACACACACATATATATATATTATATTGTTAGGTGGGGTTTGGGGTTTTTTTATTTCCCAAATGCCTAACAAAGCAATGTTTGTAAAATATGCTGAATCACATACCTGATGTCAGATAAACTTGCACTTTATCATATTCAATGCACTATGCCATAAATACATACATTTTTGATATACAACTGCATATGTTATTGGTACATTTCATTACTTACATTCATATCTTAGAAATAAGTGATATTTTAGAAAACAAGTTTGATTTAGCATTTTCTATTTAACTCTATCACACAAATACATGTAAATACACACACTTGATTTTAGCAACAAACACAAACTCAGCATCTAATTTTAATTTGAAACATCTAATTCCAATTTGTCTAAATGTGTTCCTTCAAATTAATAAAATTAGATAGACTGCTCAATGGAGCAAGTTTCACAAATGCATAATTGCATGAATGGGGCTAGAAAAACAAAATATATCCAAAGCATTTCTTTTCATGCTATACTTGTGTTTCCATAATTGTTAAGGTTAAAGTAACTTTTAAAGTACAATTAGCAGCAAACCCTATTCAAATTGTAGACCTGAAATGCTAATGTTTCCATTTTTAAAGAATTTTACGGTCACAGACATTAATTTCTGTCCAAACTGTCTCCAGCTAGAGAAATCACAGGCTGCCAAGTTCTATCACTTACCATTTCATTCCAGGATGATAAACTACTAACAAACTAGCAAATGATTCTACCTATGTTGTTCAAAAACTTTAAAATGACAACCATAAACGCTATGGTAGTTAATACCAAAGGGTGATATTATTTTAAAACTTACTACAAATTTACAATAATCTAAAAAGTGTGATACTGGTACAAGGATCAACATAGAGACATTTATATTAATAGAACAGAATTAAGAGTTCACAAAAAAAAAAAAAACCCTTAAATTTATGGTCAATTGCTCCTTGAAGACAAATAGTGCTTAAATAAAGGAAAATCTACAAACAAAATGCTGCTGGATGCCTACTTTATAAAAAAATTAACTAATAATGGATCAAAGACTTAAATACAAAAGTTAAAACTATAAAACCCTCAGAAAGAAACATAGATACAAGTATATGTGATTTGGGATTAGGAAATTGTTTCTTATCCATGACACTACACAGTCAAGAAACCAAAAGAAAAATAGATAAATTTGACTTCCTTAAAATTAAAAACATTTGTGCTTCAAGAACACTGTCAAGAAGTGAAAAGACAACCCAAAGAATAAAAGTAAGTATTTTAAACTTATAAATCTAATAAGGATCTAAATATTCAGAATATAGTATGTAAAGAAATATTACAACTCAACAGTACAAAGACACATAGCTCAATGAAAGACAGGCAAAGGACTGAAATAGACCTTTCTCCAAAGAAGATATACAATAGCCACCAAGTACATAAAAAGATGCTCAACATCGCCAGTCAGTAGGAAAATGCAAATCAAAATCACAAAATACCGCGGCATACTCACTATCATGTCTGTAATCACACACATACACAAAGAAAAATAACAAGAGTCAGCAAATATCTAGAGGAGTTAGAATCTTCATATTTCTGTAGAGAAAGTAAAATGGTGCTATAGGGTTGGAAAATAGTTTGGCAGTTAATAAAAATATTAAATATAGAGTTACTATGTAACCAAACAATTCCATTCCTAGGTATATACCCAAGAGAAATGAAAACACATGTTTATTTTTTAAAATGGTGCACTAAAATTCATAGCATCATTATTCATGACAGAAAATAAGCAAAAAATAGTGAAACATCTGCCAACTGATGAATGGATAAACTAAATGTGATGTATTCATTCAAGAGTGTATTATTCAGCCATAAAAAGAACGAAGAACCAATAAATGCTAAAACATACAGGAGCCTGGAAAGCAGTGCGGTAAGGGAAAGAAGACTACAAAAGGTCACATATTATACAATTTCATTTACATAAAATGTCCACGATAGGCAAATGTATAGAAACACTGTGCAGAGAGTGGGTCTGGAGAAAAGGGAAAATGGAGAGTGATCATTAATGAGCATGGGCTTTCTTTTCTTAAATACTGCAAATATAAACTCTATCCCCAGTTCTGTCTTTTTGGAAAATGCTCTGGAATTAGATAGTGGCCATAGTTCCACAACATTGCAAATGTTCTTTTAACAACTCTGCATGGTACACCTTAGAAGAGTAAATTTTATGGCATATTAATTATGTCTCAAAAGAAATGAAAAAGTAGCATTAAAATGATAAACTTTAGAACAAAATACAAGGTAGTATTAATACCAAGTGAATTTTGGGATTCATCACATATGGACATAAATGAATACACCTAAGGTTGAATAAATAATACATCTTGATGAGCATTCCCTTCGTCTTAAGGATAGACTCACAACTCAGCTTCTGTCTCCAGCTCTTTGTTTTGTGCATAAGATTATTTTTCTACTATATTCACACTCAATTCTCCAAGACTAAAAGGCTTAAAGGCCTTGCCTTTTTCTAGTAAAAGGTATTAATTTGCCTGTCTAATATCCATCTTCTTTTTCTTCCTAATGGCAAGAGCATAAAATAGACAGTTACATTATTATTGATATAATCTTTACACTTATTATATTCTTCTATTGTTTTTTTGACTCTTAGAAGACAGCAACCTTGATTAAAGCCAATCTCAATGACACTTTTTTTTTTATTAAGTCATATATACATAGATCATGAATATATTTATGCCTTTGTGGGATTCAATGTGTTGATTATTTGTACAAATTGGACACTTTTAAAGTCATCTAACAAGTAGATGCTCCCAAAGCTATTTCTGTGTTCTAAGTTTGTGGATATTTTTACCCTGATCATTCACAAATATCCTCTTACCTTTCTTTTCTATGACCACCCATCTGCTAATAGAGCTGCTATGCTCAACTCTCCTGGTCTCCAAAGACAAATTTCCATCATCTTCTTTCAATCTGCAATTCACTTACTTTTAACCAAAGTTGCTAATGACCTAGTTTCCAAAGCTAGTATATGTTCTCAAGTTTCGATACTAATTTACTTCTTTGAAGCAATTGATACTGTTAAAAATCCCACTTTCTCCAAGTTGTCATGTTTCTGGTTCAACTGAGATAATCAAAAGGGCTGTAGTAGACTTTTCTCTTCTGTTCTGTCACTAAAGTACAAAAATTTTCTTGGAGTAGTGATCCAGGTGGAGAGTCATCAAAAATACAGGTGCACGTACTAACTGTTTGATTACAGGCAAATCAACTTCTCAGAATCCCAATTTATTTTCTGTAAATTGGACATTTTCCACATTTTTTGTAAAGGTGATATGTTATATGTAAATTTCTTGGTAATGGCATGGTACATAAATGATAGTTTGTGTTAAAATTAGTATTATTTATTTTATCATAATCATTATCATGATTTTTTCCATAACCTTTATAATAATTAACTTGAAACTCTCTATCTCCAGTTCTGTCCTCTTGGAACTCCCTGCTGGACAGAGCTCCTGAAGGTCCTCCAACTTTGGTCTCTGGATAAACTCTTTGTTTATCCAAAGTGCAGCTGGTCCTCTCTGCCAACAACCTTGAAACTCCCCTGCTACATTAATGACATCAGCATCCTCTCAGATATCAAGTTTGAAAGCCTGCTTTTCAGCTTTGATTCTTTCCTACCATGAGGAAAACCCTTCTTCCCACATTTAGTTCTCTATATCTCTGCAGTACTTCTCAAGTGCATCCACCATACTCTATTTACATAAGGAAATGAAGCCAGGTCCTCACTATACCCCACTTGCATCAGGTGTTCCAAGACCCAACAAAATATCACAATCAAAATTCAGATCCTTAGAACCAACCCTCCCTTACCAAATCATAAACTCCTAAAAGTAAGGCCCAATACTTAGCCATATGGGAAAGTTCCCACATGCTTCATGTAACCTGCCTAAGAAATGAATTGCATATATAGTAGAACCTCTGTAAGTTGCCCATCCAACGGACTTATGGTCAACATATGGTGGTGGTCAACATAAGCAACTAGGCCTCCTGCACTGACACGTACATGTGGTACATGTCTGGCCTATGACAATCGGGTCAGCTTAAGTAGTTGGTCAGTGTAGGAAGGTGGTCAACTATAGAAGTTCTACTGCACCAGAAAACCAGCCTTGGACAATGTAATTCCAATATTAGCTGTTTTCAATGTTTTGTCTTACCCCAATGCCAGCTACATTCTTTCAAAGTTTAGCTTCTAAAGCATGTTCTACCTTTCTACTTACAGAGTAAAATTTAACCTTAATTATTCAATATTCATTCATCAATTTCTTTTTAAGCACTTACAATAATAGGTGCTCAGTATGTAAAAAAAAAAAAAAAAAAAAGGATTAAACCTATCTAAAGATGGCAAGAGAGAGAGGGAGGGAAGTGGCAGGGAAACAGAAAGAGGCGCAGGCAGGCAGAGAATGAGGGAGAGAATGTAGACATCTATTTTCAACATCTCCAGCATGCTCGCTCAAGGAGCTACACGCGAATCTAATTTTCTGCTTAATTTTGTATTCAAGGCTTTCACTATCAGGCTTTGTCCATATTCACCACTGTTACCCAAGCTCCAATCAAAACAAACTGTTCCCACAGTTTCCACAAAATCTTTGAATCTTTCTGCATGTAAGTTTTGGCTCACAGTCTGTTCTTTGGTCTTTCCCCATACCATCTCCTTTCTTTTTTCCCAAACCCAGATAAGGTCATTGTAACTTGCCAAACAGAAAATTAGTTCTTTCTGGTACTCTGAGCTTCCAGACCTCTATATGGAATCCAGTACTTTCCACTATGTAACTATTTTACATTTGTTACTTTTCCTGTTACACTGCAAGTATTTTTAAGACAGGATTCATAATGGCTGTTTCATTGAATCTTTGTAGCACTACTATAAACCATGAAAGTGTATAATCAACAAACATAAGGAATATTTTTAAAACACCTGAATTCTGATACCTATTAGGTGCCTTATCAGACCAGAGGTTCACTAAGATGACACTGTCAATGCAGAACATCTGATTAAATTATAGCTAATAATGACACAGGAGTATTTTTTGCATCACTAAGTGGTGGAATCAGTCTGCATTTTGAGCGTATCTAATCATTACTAGCCTAGGAAGCTACCTAAACACACCAAAAATATTATCTAAATTTCTTGAGCAAAATCTACACAGAACTGGAATATGCTAATAGCCATATTCTGGGCTAAAATGTGGGTGTGTCTCTGTGCAAATGTTTATATATGTATAAATCTGTATATGTGTAAACACTCTGGAGAGTCTGTGCAATGCTGTGAATTGAGCACTGAAGTTAAAAACTAAACAAAACAAAATCAAACCCAAGCCTCACCAGGAGAATCCTATGCACAGCTAAACACATAATTCTACTAAACTGAAAGTTTTTGTTTCATTAGGTTCAGCACCACAGCAATACGCTAACAAAATAATAGGTGTTTTATGAGGCCAACCCTGCATAGACACAGCTGCAGAGCAGCCAATTCAACTGAACATATAAATCTAAGATGAAAAGAAATTGTATGACAGATTTTAGAGACGCACCAGTTTATACATATTATGTCACCATAAGCAGAGACGTCATTCTGAAAACAGAAAGACATCCAGAACTAAAGAATTTAATAAAATTTTCCAAGAACTTAGTATGTTCCATAAGAATCTTCCATACCCAGGGGGTAGTTCAAATTTTAGGTAAAAGAATGCAAATGAGACCATTCTGAATGCAATGAATTTAATTTTAATAGGCATCTTACAAACACAGGGCTTTTTCAAACTTCATCTAAAAAGTGAATTCCATTTAATATTCAAATGTGCATCAATACTAGCTCCTCCGAGACGCAGTATGATACTGGCTTAAATTCTAACAGTTACACTTCATCCACCACATTTCTTCCACTTTCTGAAAAAAAAGTACATCCTACTGATTACCATTAATGTATACAACTATGATTTATAATAAATAAATAAATAAATAAATAACAAAGATAACACACAGCAAGAAAATAAATGCATACACGGTCTGACAATTAAGTTCGTGAACTCATCCTACAAAAAGTGATACATAGCTCATCGCCGAATATCACTATGGCCACTACAAAGTACTGCCATTGGGAAGCTGTGCACCAACACCAGTGACTGATTTACCCTTCAAAGCAGTTTTGGAACTCTTTTTATGGAATGGCCATCAATCTGTCATTGCACAAGGTGTGACAATTAAGTTCATAAACTCCTCCTAGAAAGTTTTTATAAAGAAGGTTGCCCTACTCAACCATAAAAACAAGGCAATGGAAAATTAAAATACAAGCAAGGATTCTATTTCTCTTTTGAAATGTGAGGATAATGTGTTTTGATAATATCCTAATTTTAAAAGGGGACTTTTATAAATACTGCAATTGATCCATTTATGAAGGTATCAGAGCAATCAAATTTCTAAAATTTCAGTGAGAAATTAAATTCTCAAAGCTGACAACAAAAATATTTACATTTCTATATTTGTTCACTTACTGGGCTTAGTCTTTGGACAAGTAGCTTTAGAAACCCTTTCTTTAGTCAAGATTAGGGAGGAACACTGAGTTGTGTTTGAAGCATGAACATTTCTTTTATCTTCTGAGTAATTATTACATTATTTGACCTTGATAAAACCTAATGTGAAATACTGTTGCCAAGTGGAAAGGGCATACAACTAAAAATAAGCAATTTAGCACTCTAGTTAGAATTCTGTTCATGATACAGAAAACAGTTTGCTATGAATCTGTTTTTCTCATGAAATGTCTTTAATAGCATTTGAGAATAAAATGATGCATTTGGACACAATTCAAATAAAATGGGGCAGTTGAAGTGTTAATATACAAGAAGGTTCTTAAATGAGATTGTTGATTTGCTCTTTTAAATTAATGAGTAAGTAATTCCATGTCAATTACTGAAACTTATCACAGTGAGTCAGAGTTCTGAAGTAAAACTCTCTTAAAGGTGAACGTGATAATGGCTGGTTTCACACTCACCTTTCCCTCCCAGGACTCACCACATCCCCACTCAGAGGGCCACATCTGAGGGAAAGATTTAGAGCCAGGCTTCTGGGGCTATTCTTAGCTGCAGTGTACTCCACTGTAGGCCCTTTAGGACAGTTTTCACATTTCGCTTTTGAAAAGGAAAAGTAAATTTGTCAAGAAAGGGAAAAAGAGCTAGGAAAAGTTTTTCTGTGTATGTGTGTGTATTGTTTTTTTTCACCTACAAAGGTAAGTAAGAGTGCTGCCTGCATCCCAATTTGCATGCAAGAATTATGATTTTCAAAGGATTGTGTCTTAAGGCAAAAAGAGTGAAGACTCAGGAGTGTGAGTTCCCTTTCTAATCCTTCCTAAACTATAAACCAGGTGGATGACATTGGGCCTCAGCCTCTAAGGAGCTTTTTTATTTTTCATCTCTAAAATAATGAAGTGTAATTAAATGACTTCTAACTGATTTTCAAAATATCCTAATGCCAGCTATCAATAGGCTTACCCTCATTTTACTCAGTTTGGATTTTCTATTGCACGCCTCTATTGGACAGGACAGGGCAAATTCGAAAGAAAAAGAAAACAAGGGAACAAGAATACTAAGATCATGGAAGTATCAGCATTTTCCATGTTTTTAAAAAAGGACACTAATCTTCATTTTTGTGGGACAGTCTGAGAAGAGGATTAATTTCTTTATTATGTCTAACACAATTTAATGTTCAGTATGAGATGGCTTGATTTTACTATACTAATGATCTACTTTTTAATTTTTATGGAGATATTCTTATAGGAACCTTACCAATCTAACAGAAGTTGAATCCAGAATCATTGGGTTGTTTGAAATGTCTTAGGGCCTGGCAGTGGGGTAGGACAAAACAACCTTAGTAATTAGATAAGTCAGAGTCCCTCTGGAAGATAACCTAGAATTACAACTGATGCAAGTATCAAGTGTTCTTTTGCAGCATGGTGTACAAAAGTTATTCTGTGACATTGGGCTGCATAGGTCTTTTCATAATACTTCAATATCTCTATACACACTTTCCCCTTAAACAGTCTTAGGGGACGTATTGCCAGCGTTAATGCAAACTAACCTGGAGTGATTTTCTTTAAATAATGCTGCAAAGTCATTTTTACTCAATACACAAAAGGCTACCAATAGTGTTTCCGACATACCGTATATACTCGAGTATAAGCCGAAAAACCTGAACTCGGCACAAATTTTATGCCGAAAAAACTTGGCTTATACTCGAGTATATACAGTATATTCTGAGGCCTTCAAATACAGATTGGTGTACCAGAAAAAGAAAAAAAGTTTCTTGTACCATCAGGCATTGCTGGCTAATGAGGCACCTTCATAGAAGTGACAACGCAACTCTCCATTCACCTTTGATAAGTATAGCCAAAGCTTTTCACTAACAGCCTTGAAGAACACGACAGCAGACCAGGTATAAGCATTCAACAACCAAAATCTACTTTTAGATGGCTATTGGCAAATAGTATACATACATATAATATTAAAATAGATACACCTGTTAAGAAGAAATTGTAATATTTTTTATTATTTCCTAAGGTAATACTAATTTTTTCACTTAAATGTTTCTATTGACTTGAATCATCATGTAGTTACTACATATTCCAAGTTCTCTATTCATCTGCTTCTTAGGCAATGAACTAGTGTTTAATGTTCTGTAAAGGTCTGCAGGTATAGTGGAAAGGGTGCAATAGTCCTTGGGGGCAGAACTAAGATCCAGCTGATTATCTTCCATGTACCAACTGAGTGAGTGCGGGTAAATTAGTATTCTTACATATGTCTCAGTTTATTCTTGCTGTATATGGTAAAGGAACTATGCAGTGTTAGTGGAGCATAGCCAGGATTCAAATTGTAATCCAAAATTAAAATCCTAAACCCCCTGCCAACTAAACAGATCCCCTCTTGGCCAAGGAGACCTCAGAAAAACCATAAAAATCTGTTCTCAGCCATAAAGGAACAAGAAGTCTGAAACATATCCTTATACCTGTTCCTTTTGGAGGTTAGACTAATTGCAAACAAAACCTAAAGCCATTCAAGGCCAAGGTTAAGTCATGCCTGCGGGCCATCAATTTGCTGAACAGATCACTCTGAGTTAGGACCTGCTCTCTCTGATTAACACACTTCTTTATTTTAACAGAAAACATCCCCTTCTATTGATTCCAATCATTTACATGAAACTTTATTTCTTTAACCAATTACAAATTGAAGAATCTCTAAATCCACCTATAACCTATAAGCCTCCTACTTTGAGATGTCCTGCCTTTTCAGGACAAACCAACAGATACCATCTGTGTGGTATTTATGATTTTTATGTACAATTCGTGTCTCCCTACAAGGTGTAAAACCAAAATTTAACCTGGCCACCATTGGTATACTTCCTAAGGATCCCTTGGACCTCTTGAGATTGTATAGCTCTGGGCAACAGTAATTCATATTTAGCTCAAAATAAACCACTTGAAGTTATTTTATGGATTTCTTTTTCCTGTTAACTAAAGAATGTTAAGACCCCTAAACCTGCTCACATGTGGTATTTTTATTACAACAGATTAATATAGCTTCATGTGTGTACCCATTAATTTGGTTAAAGTACTCTTTTCCAAACATTTTAGAAAGCAGTTGCTGACGCAGTTCATATTTGCATGGGAAAGAAAAAGTGTATGTACTTGTAAGCTTATACCAGGATTATGTTAACTGTCTAATCTTCTGTCATCTTGAATTGAGAAGGGGCCAGAACCATGTTGTTCTGCAAAATATGACATTTGTGTACTGCATCAAAGATGCTAGTTAATTGGGCCAGACAGGAAGAAGAAAGTATAATGCTTTGGACTCTAAAGGCAGCTTATTCCACACTTGAGAATACTGCCCTGTCTCATGTGCTAAGTGGCATGGTAGTTATGGAAAACATGGGACTGTCTAATAAAGGTCCATCAAGAGACATTCACACCCTATTTGCTGAAATAAACATTCTGCTGGCCCAACCAAGTTTCTAATGACATTGTTATATGTTTGTTGTTGTTGTTTTTGTTAATGAGTAAACTGATATATAATAGGACACTTTAGAATGCTTAGGGCGTATTTAGTCTTATCTGATTTCTGGGCAATTTGTTTTTATATGGTTAATCAGAAGTAAGCCTCAGTTTCTGAAATATTAATAGATATTGAATGCCCTGCGGATACATATTCCTTATATTACAATAGACCTTCTTCAGAATGAATGGCCTTTTCTTTAAAAGACTCTCCTATGTGGACTGCCAGCACCAGGTGCAGGACAGCACTAGGGCAGGGGATGGAGAGGAGAAGGCTGCAGCAGCTGGCCCGTGAAATGCAGGAGTTGATTTAAGAGGAGCAGGACTGTAGGGGCAGGCCATGAGGGCAGAACATGGCCCCAAGGGAGTGCTGCATTCCCAGGTCTCTCCACCTCCTCAAGAAATCACCATCACGAAGGAGGAGGGAATGAAAGCTGAGTCTTCACTGTCCTGTCCCAGACATCTGTGACCTCCCAGGATGTGGCTATGGACTTCACCAAGTACACTGTCAGCAGACTGTATATAGAGAAGTGATGCTTGAGAAATATAACTTGGTTTCCTGGAACCAGCTATCCAAATGGGTACACTCCTCTAGACGGAGAAAGGAAAAGAATCATAGATGGTGGAGAGAGGAATTTGCCAAGATACCTGGCCAGATTTAGTAACTTTGGGTGAAATTAAATCATCAATTTCCCAAAATAGCTTTTCTGAATATAAATAATTCTTAGATATTAAAATGGAAGAAATGAAAATAAATAATTTATCACATTTGCCATTAAAAACTTGTAAAGGAGAAAACAAGTAGAACAATCATCAGAAAATGAGGAGGGACATCTGAAATAAGATACCTTGATACAAAAGAAAGAACTTACTGAGAAGACAGTTTGTGTGAATGGTAAATACTAGGAGACAATGCTATTCATACTCAGCTAGAACTTAGTATTTCTATAAGCATGACTCAAACATTAAAAGTTTAAAATATAATTTAGTTTAGAGGGTAGCAGGAAAACTAGGTAAGTAACAGTAAGAAATGTATTCAAACCCTCTGTTGGAAGATTCATCTTTTTCACTTTGCAAAAACTTAAACAGAAGACAAACTCTACAATGTAGCAATAATTTTCTTACTCATATTATATCCTGGTACATCTAAGAATATAAATAAAAAGGGAAATGCTCTGAATGTTAAGAATATGCAAAATCTATTCAGCTCTAATGGTTCTTACTACCTTAATATCACATAAATAATAATGGAAAGGATGCTTTGGATGTAAAGCATGTGTAAATATATATAAAAGCCCATGACTGGCTCTATCACACTTTTATACAACAGAGAACTCATACTGGAGACCAACTGGATATGTGTAACTGCTGTGGAAAAGCATCTGTTTGGGTGTTTTGTTTTATTTTTGATGTGGTAGGCTTATTAGACATGAGAGAACTCATATCAGAAAGAAACTCTGTGCAAGTCATGAACATGGAAAATTTTTCAGACAGAACATTCACCACATTATGCATCAGAGAACTTTTATAAGAGGGAAGCCCTGTGAGTGGAATGAATTTCAGAACTCTTATGGCCAGAGATCTCATATTATTACATGTCATAGAATCAATAATTAGATGAAATTACATGAGTATAAAGACTGTGGAAAACGCTGGGGTTGAAGCTGTCACCTTTTCTTCATATCAGGGAAATAGTGTGAATTCCATGGCTGTGAAAAAGTCTTCAGACAGAGTTCTCTGTTTATATTGTGCATCAAAAAACGGAGAGAACAACCATAGGAATGTTGTGTGGGAAAGTCATTGTCCAAAAGGATACCCTTATTGAACATTAAGAAATTCTCATAGGAAAAGCAATTCTGAACATATAATGAATGAAGGTCAGCTTTTGCTAATATTTCTAACCTTACTAGGTACCAGATGAACCATAATGAGAGAAAACATTTGTTAATTTCTACCAAAGTTATTGACCTGAAAGCACTACTGACCAAGTGCTAAGGCTTGAATCTGGGAAAACATCTTGAAGTAGGCAAGTTGCCATTGAGAAATGACCCAGCTCCTTTACCTTCTTCAAAAGTTAAATTAAAATTCTACCAAAGGGACAAGTGTTGCTGAGAAGACTAAAAAGTGCATTTAGTTATTGCAATAATATATAATTAATTATTAATACAGTGAGTTAATATCCCCTTGTTTAATTGACTGCCTTACCCTTGCAAAATTTAGTAGTTTTTAAACTGTTAAAAATGTCTGCTATAAGTCACATTTTAGTTCCCTTAAGCAACCAGGGAATAATACATTTATATTATTATTAGCACACATTATTAGTATGTTTGCATATAGGCAAGAATTGAAAGAGTGGAGATAAACAATCAATTTATTAGACAAAAGAATTATAAAGAAATTACTTTTTAAATTTGTTCAGTACCACTGTAAAAATAATTTGGATAAAATTTTAAATATTTTTAAACTAATAATTATTTTCTCTATTCTACTATCAAGGAAGTTTGTATACAACTTGTAGGAAAATTTTCCCACAAATTCTAGATTATTCTAGGTCAGAGTTAGAGTTCTATTCTTTGAGACATGGTCTTAAAAGTTCTTGAAAAGAACACAGTAATTCTCTGTAACTTGGACCTAGAGAAAACATTTGGACAGTTTAGGGGAAGGTAACATTTGAATGACAGCATGTGTCTGGCAATATTGGCAGCAACTGTGTTTACAGAAGAAATATAGTACTGTAAGAGGCTGATTCTCATGTTAGCCTTTTAGCTTCCTAAAGAAAACAAATATACAGACAGACACTTGACCTTGACTTCTTAGGTTAAAATCCCACCTCTGCCCTAAGGAGCTGGGCAATCTTGGGCATGTTACGTAGTTTCTCTGTGCCTACTTTACACATGTCTTCCTTTGTTAAATAGGGATAATAGCAGTACTTCATATAGTTGTTGTATTAAATGAATAAATATAAAAACAGTTCAGAATAGAGCCTGACAAATTTGCAATGCTTTGTAATTCCTAGTTGTGTTTATTAATAATTATTACTGGTCTAGCCCATTTAAGTACTTACTTCAGTCTCTGTGAGTTTTTTATTTTTTAAAGAATTATGAACTAAAATCAAGTGAATTTCTTGTTTTACTATCTTTTTTTTTGTATTTTTTTTATTATAGATAAAAATATGCACCATAGATGTGGCCCAACCCATTACCCTCCCTCCACCCAAATCTCCCCCCTCCCTTCCCCTTCCTTGGTCATTTCCTCATAGTCTTGTGGTATAGTTGGGTTGTAGCCTTCATGTGAAAGCTATAGTTTAGCTTCATAGTAGGGCTGAGGACATTGGATACTTTTTCTTCCATTCCTGGGATACTTTGCTAAGGAGAATATGTTCGAGCTCCATCCATGTAAACATAAAAGAGGTAAAGTCTCCATCTTTCTTTAAGGCTGCATAGTATTCCATGGTATACATGTATCACAATTTG
>CAUYPK010139315.1:0-18385 GCA_963574355.1 Loris lydekkerianus
TGTCTACATACAATAACTAAGAAAATGCCATGAAGGCTATGTTGAACAGTTTGATGAGAATATTTCAGATTGTATATGAAACCAGCACATTGTACCCCTTGATTGCACTAATGTACACAGCTATGATTTAATAATAAAAAATAATATATTGAATTTCTGGGAAAAAAAACATAATTCTTACTATTATTATAATTGCCATTAGAATGATAATAGCCCTGTGTATAGTAATATTATCATATGCTTAACTCTACATTTAAAGTGCTTAAGAGATGGACAAAGAGTTTCAAAGAATAAATTTTGAGGACCATTGTCCACACCCTCTAATTCTATAAATTTCCATAGAAATCAAGCAACATCTCTGTATTCACACAGCCCATGGGTGACCTTGTCCACTAGTCCTTCCAAGGTCTTCTGCTGTCCAGGCCAGGAAGTGCTTTATCCACTTTCTCACAGTGTCAGCAGTCTAGGGAGATCAGGAATTACTACTTAAACTCCACTGTGATTTTAACACATTCCTACAACCAGTGCTCTGCTGTGATGGGAGTGAGTTAGCAAAGATGCATGTTATTTGAGGACTTACAGACATGAAATAGTTGCTAGGGCATAGGAAGACTTTATTCTTTAAAAGGCAGTAGAGTATCTTTTCACAAATATTCACTTACCGTATATACTCGAGTATAAGCCGAGTTTGGGGTTTTTGGCACAAATTTTGTGCCGGAAAAAACTCGGCTTATACTTTAGTATATATGGTACATTTTTTCCTTGGAGTTAGAATGTCTCCATTGGGAAAACATATTTTAATCTCGAAAGTACCCCTTTAAGACCCCCTATTTTTATTTGTTGTTGGGGATTCATTGAGGGTACAAGAAACTAGGTTACACTGATGGCATTTACTAGGCAAAGTCCCTCTGGCAATTGTGTCTTGCCCCCAAAAGGTATGGCACACACCAAGGCCCCACCCGCCTCCCTCCTTCCCTCTCTCTGCTCTTTCTTTCCTCACCCCTCCCTCATTGTTTTAAGAGCCCTTTTTAATTATACACATTGAAAGTAAGACCCCAATATTTAATCTTGGGGGAATACAAGACTGTTGACTTAAATATACCAGAATCTGAGCTTGGGTTTCTAAGTGGATGGACTCACTTTGTCACTCGCCCATAGCTACTAGTGAGTAAAATTTGAGGTTGCTGGAAAAGAGATGTACATATTTGCACATAAGGAGTCTTTTGTGACGGAAGGCAGTGAGAATACAACCTCTGAGCCCCACGAGAGCCCTGGTACATCAGCTTTGACTATGGCTAACTGAAGAGGCCCTGAGAGATGACTCACCATAAGGAAGAGGAGCTCTTCTGAGCAGGGCTAACACCAGGTAAGAAAGAAAGATTTCCACAACAGCCTCCACAGTGGACAGGCCTTAGCAATGGCAAAACTCATTGGCGAAAGGAGCAATACACCCAACTGCTTGGACTTTGTAGAAGATAAGACTAGCAGGCACTAGATTCTTGTTTTCAGTAACCACCTTGGACATTTATGGATATAACAAAAAAGGAGTTCCGATGAAGAAACAAAATAAGACCTGAGGCAAGTAAGGCAGAGCTTAGAATTACCATTCAAATATTAAAATAAACATGACGTTATATGTAGACTAAGCCTGAAAGACCAAGGATACCTCACAATAACTCCAAATGAGTCCCAGTAATGGTGACACCCCCACATTGCTCTGTGAGAGGTTCCGCTCCACAAATATAACTTGGGGATCCACACAGCCTCCACCCTAGGTGGCTCATTTGTGTCTCAGGTACCTCAAGGAGCCCCTTCGCTGCCTCCTCTGCCCTGCCCTGAGCCACCACCTGCCCGGTCCTGTCTCCCATTCCTCGGTGCCCCTTCTCTGGTTTCTCTGGGGCCTGCAACCCTGTCCCAGCTTGCTGGTGCTTTCTTGCATTGCATACCTGCCCTACAAGACTCAGGGTTCCCCAGTCTAGGCTTCATCCTGACCTCTGACCTAACCTCAGAGGTTATCTGTCCCCCAGCATTCACCCTGACATTAGCTAGCTTCTCCCCACCACCTGCATTCACCTCCTGTGGCCACTTGGGAACTGATCCTCCTCTTCTGTGTGCTCCTCACTTTGATAGGTCCCCCCCCCAGAGCCATTTGGCCACCAAGGTTTGAGTCTTTTTATGCTTAACACACTTACAGGTGTCCACCTCTCCTGTTGTGCACAGTTGTCAAGGGCCTGAGCAAGATCAGTCGCCAACCACACACCTGACCCAGAAACAATGCTTCCCTCTGAGCTTTGGCTTCAGTGGCTAAGAGTGGCTCATTGTTCCAGAAACTTCTTCCTCAAGTTGGACTCCTATAATTTCCCTTGTAGTTTGGGTTGTCATGACTCTCTCTCCTATTCTTATCTCATCCGTCTCACCTCTGAGACTTACCTCTATATGACTGAATCTGAATCATTGACACGGAAAGTTTTTTCTAGATTAGGCCCTTTGACTCATATAAGTCAGTTGGTACAAATATACACCCCAGTGGGTGGGTTGTTGGCCATCCACACATAGTCTATAGATTCGGCAAGATTATGCAGGTACACACATACTCATACACACAAATATACAGCAAAACTATCTTAAACGTGTATTTTCACTGTGGTATGACTATTCATTCCCATTAACAGAATGTATCAAAAAAAAATTACAAGTTAGTCCTAGAAGGAGGAAAATAAGTAAGAAATTGCTTTAATCATATAGTTCTTTGTAACTTTGACATTATTTGTGAGATGCAAATATTGATCTGAGAAGTAAACCAGCATAATCAATTAGAATCATTAACTGATGTCTATTATCTACAAGATAAATGTTATTATATTCATCCTTTGGTAGAAGTGCACACCTCTTCAGCTTCATTTGCTAAAGTGATATGACTAAGTTTGACAGTTATATAAGTTAACGTTACTACAAATCTTACTAAAAGTCATTAATTTTCCATATTGACACATAATCCCTGATTCTAGGGGAAAAAAATAAGATGAAGGATATTTCAGGGGAAATATAAGAATGATTTTGACTTACACATATGCAATACAGTTTACCAAGATATTTTTTCTTGAACATTATACCCCAAATACCTTACAAATCATAGTCAATAATAACAAATCTTGCCCATAATACTATGAGAGGCTGAGGCAAGAGAATCACTTAAGGCCAGGAGTTCAAGACCAGCCTCTGTAACACAGCAAGACTCCATTTCTATAAGAAACAAAAAGTGTTCTGGGCAGCAAGATCCCTTAAGCCCAGAAGTTAAAATTTCAGTGAGCTATGGTCAGACCACTGTACTGAAACCTGGGTGATAGAGAAAGCTGGTCTCTACTACACCTACAGTACATTTTATAAGGGTACAAGTTAAATGTACTAAGTGTAGAATATAAATGTCTTAACACAATAACTAACAAAATTCAGTGAAGGCTATGTTAACCAGTTTGATGGAAGTATTTCAAATTGTATATAAAACCAGCACATTGTACCGTATACTTGCATTAACGAATACAGCTATGATTTAATTTAAAAAAAGAGATTATCTAATAACACTCTATAAGTATGTCATTAATAAGACCAGTTTGATGGAAGTATTTCAAACTGTATAAAAAAACAGCACATTGTACCCCATAATTGCATTAATGTATACAGCTATGATTTAATAAAAAAAAAAAGATCATCTAATAACACTCTATAAAGTATGTCATTAATAAGACCTGAATAAGACATTCATTTAAAGTCATATGTCTTTTAGAAAGGATGAAATAGTGTCACAATGAAATGAAAATGAACTTCTTAGTCTCAGAGTACGGCCTAAGACCTAAATTAAGACATCAGGAGCTTCCTTGCCATCTAGTAAAACTGGGAGGGCCTCGAATGGTCTATCGACTATTTACCTACTCTACCTACCCTGCCACCAAAGAGCATCCAAACAACCCTTCTCCTCAAAAGGACTGAGTACAGTTCCTGCCTCTCCATGAGTAGCAGCTTCCAGCTCCTTGTCACTCCGTAAAATTATTCAAACAAATCAATCATGTCCTCCCACAGGAGCCAGGAGATGCCTCACCCTCTTTAGCACAGAGGCTGCCTCCCACAGCTCCTGGTTGTTCCTTCTGTTCCTTAATCCAGCCCCTGTGTGACCCTGCATGGGCCAGGTCCTCCTCCCCGAGACTGTGAGCATAAATAACTAAGAAACTGCTGTTGATCTCACCTGCCTGGAGTCCGATGTTGTGTGTTAGGCCATCCCATAACCCTAGGGAGGGAATCCCTTCCTCATTAATGGTAAAGAAAGGTGATCAGACATAGAGGAAGCATGGGGAAGACCTCAGCAGGCCTTTCTACACTGCTGCTACTATATTCCACTGGCCCACAGCTGGCCCACACACGGCGGCAGTTAGCACCAAGTGAGAAGTGTCCACGCATCAGACTCTGAGCTGAGCTCTCTCCCTGTATTATCTCATTTAAGCCTCAGATAATCTTGTGAGGAAAGCACTATGTCCTATTATTTTTTGCATTTCACAGACAATGAGATTGAAGTAACCACTGGTGTGACAGATCTGGGATCCCAGAGTCTGTGCTCTTAACCCCGCTGCCAAAAGAACCCCTGGCCTTGAATGAATGAGTCCAGCGTAAATGGGTTTTACAAACAATCCTCCATTCGGTGAAAAAAGTTTAAAAATACAAGTGTAGAAATACAAGCTTGGGTTTCCAAAGGTTATTCCATTTGCAGTACTGTTAACCACCTCTGAGGAAATGGTGATGGCCACTGACTGTACAAACTGAAAGATATGTTTGCCTCAAGAAGAGACCCAGGATAAGCACCACACAATTTGTATATTATTATCCTCAATGGCAGTGTTTTTCAACCTTTTTAATGTAAAGACATGCTTGAACCTATAGTTAAACTTCCACGGCACACTTACATTATGTTGATTTAAAAAAAAGAATATACTTACTATCCTTTGCACTTCTTTCAAAAACAATTTAATTAATGATCTTTAAAAATTTTCAAGGCACACCTAAGATCCTTCCATGGAATACTGGTTGAAAATCACTGCTCTATAGTCATTATTTTTACTAAGCATTTGAATATAGCTTAGTATTTTTAGGTCCTCTCTTTTCTCTATACCATACCCATTTTCTTTTTTCTTTCTTTTTTTTTTTTAATTAAATCATAGCTGTGAACATTGATATGATCATGGAGCATCATACACTAGCTTCATAGACTGTTTGACACATTTTCATCACACTGGTTAACACAGCATTCCTGGCGTTTTTTTTAGTTATTGCGCTAAGACTTTACATTTCTACATTTACTAAATTTCACATATATCCTTGTAAGATGCACCGCAGGTGTAATTCCATCTATCCCCCTCCCCTCCCTTTCTTCCTTCCCCCTATTCTTAGGTTGTAACTGTGCTATAACCCAGTTACCATACCCATTTTCAAGTGCAGATTTAATTATAAGTAATGATATGTCCAGGCTCAAGCTACCTTTGCTCAGGCCTGCTGAATTAAGCTCTATGCCTCCACCTGTCTGCTGAACATCTCAGTTTCAAACTCAGCACACTGCACTTTCTCCATCTCTTTCTCCCTGAGTTAGACTATGATCTATTTGTGAGTAGTCACCAGGCTCTTATGCATTTATTTTTTATATTGCCAGCATCAAACTCAGTCCTTTAATAAATGTTTTTGAACATGATTAAATAAGCAAAATAGAATAATAGAAAATGTGATGGATATGCTCACTGATAAAGAAAACTTTCCAGTAAGAAAAGAAAATTGCAAAATAATAAAAAAGAAAAATGAACAAATGAACAAAAACAAAAAACTATCAAGCAAAGAATTGTTAATTTAAGAAGTATCAAGGTGCTACCAGTTACTTTGTTTTGCCCACAACTATTTCTTCATTTGTAGGCTAGACTTTTTCTGAACATTTTTGATAACTATTTTGAATAGCATTTATAGTTTTATACAAAGTGATAAAGTAGTTCCCTAAAAATAATTTTTAAAAGTCTGTCATCTTACAAAAGGGTACTAGCTTAAATTAATATGCTATATACTTCTTATGTCCTTTATGAGCACAAACACGTGCATATAATGAAGTGCAAGGTTAATGAACTGAAATTGTTCACAATCAACACTGAAATAGAATTTTCTATGAAGCAGTGAGCTCCTCGATGGGAATATTTAAAATGCTCAATGACTACCTATCAAGGATGTGGAAAAGAAATTTTCTGCCTGAGTTAAGGTTGAATCTGACCTCTCTTTTAAAGCAATTTTAGTTATAATACTGTATGGTTTTACAGAAACCCCAAACATCTTATCATTCTACCATACACTGATTTTATAATTTCTTCCTTTTATCTTCTTGATTCACTACCCTTCCCTACCCCCCCCCAAAAAAACCTCATCTATGTACTATGAAGTTTCTACAGTTCTAGAAATATTTCTAGCAAGAAATATTTGATAAAGCACAGCCTCGTAATAGCCAATATTTAAGCCAATTGTCATACTTTAGTTTGTAAACAAACTAAATGTTTAGTTCACCTACAGAGGTTATTAAAGTGCAGAGATTAAAACCAGTAAATCCAGAATGTGGCTAAGGAATCTGCATTTGTATTAGGTACTGCCTAATTTCAGGATTATAGCAACAACACTTGGAAAAACACTGCTTCAGAAATTGTAAGATCAATTTGAATAGCCTTTAGCCTGTTTTAGACTGATGGGGCTGCTGTAAAAAGATACCACTGACTAAGTAATTTAAAAACAAGTGAACTTATTTCTCACAGCTCTGGAAGTCCAAGGTAGGGGCCTGCAGACTTAGTGTCCAGTGAGGGGCTGCTCACTGTGGCATCACATGGCAGAAGCAGGGGTCTCTCCCCAGCCTCTTCTGTAAGAACACTAGTCCCTCCCATGAGGGCTCTGCCCTGCCACCATCACCATACCCCGAAGGCTCCACCCCCAAAACGTTGCCTTAGAGGTTAGGATTTCAACATATGAATTTGGAGGGATCACAGACATCCAGACAATCTTAAAGAGAAAACTTAAATGGTAAGACTTCTGTTAGACCATTTATAGCAATGAGAGCAGAGGAAAGAGGGTGCAGCCAAGAGAATAGGGAGAAGGGGGAGAGGAAGATGAGGGAGGGGAAGGATGGGAGGGGGGAAGATGGGGGGGAAGAGGATAGGCGGAGGGAAGATGGGAGGGAGGAAGATGGGAGGGAGGAGGATGGGAGGGAGGAGGATGGGAGGGAGGAGGATGGGCGGAGGGAGGGAGATTGGTGGGATTACACCTGCAGTGCATCTTACAAGGGTACATGTGAAACTTAGTAAATGTAGAATATAAATGTCTTAACACAATAACAAAGAAAATGCCAGGAAGGCTATGTTAACCAGTGTGATGCAAATGTGTCAAATGGTCTATAAAACCAGTGTATGGTGCCCCATGATCGCATTAATGTACACAGCTATGATTTAACAATAAAAAAAAGAATACAACTTCTATTATTAGTTTTAAAAAAAAAGAGAGAGAGAGAATCTATTACAATAATCCAGACAAAATTGTATGAGGTACACTTGAAGATCAGAAAGTAGAGGCATGGAAAGAGGATGGGGAAAAGTTTAAAAATCAAAAATATTTAAAAGGTTGAATATTTATAAGCTGAACCAACATGACTGGACAATTCAGCAGTTAGGCCCCATGCCATAGAGAGCAGTGGGGTGAGAGACCAGAAGTAGCGAAGGCCAATTTTCAATTTCTGCTTCAAGCTTTGCAGATGGACCAGCTGGAGATGGCACTAAGTGAGATCGTTTCTGATTATCAGTAAGGTTTGGGAACTGTGAAACCCAGCAGGGACACTTTCAGTCTGTACAACATGTTTGTAAAAATTAGAAAAAGTCACAACTTTTTAGGTGGATGTACGCCTCTGAGCACAGCCTGGTAAATGAACAATTCTCCTTTGGGCAAATTAGAAGATGTCCCTGCCTGTAACAGCAGACGTGGCTGGGTATTAGGGCCCACAGCTGAGAAAATGACAAGGGCTAGATTTAAGCCCCATGAACTCCTCAACTAAGGCCTCCTCCTACTAAGTGTAACATACAGCTGGCCCAGAGAGACACTGGCAAGACTCAGGACATGGCCCAGGGAACGGATGGGTGAAGCAGAGGAAGGTATAGCCACTGGATAGAACAATTCCCAGGAATCATGAGGTAGATGGTTGCATGGGCTCCCTATGTGCATGAGGAATTCCTCAAAGATTGTTTCTCAAAAAGACGCTCTACGAACCTCACAGAAGCCCTCCCCACCTCTTGTGATATTTGTTCAGACACTACTGAAGTGAACACCCATTTGGGTGGGGACTTTGCTTCAGGATTCATCATAGCCGTCACAGGCAATTCCCACTAGACCAGAGGATTGAACAGGGCAGGAATGGAGTCTCCTTTGCTGCTGGGTCACCTTGAACAGCACCCGGCACATGGTTCCATGATGCCTATAGCCCAGTTTTCAATAATATCCTTCACCTCGTGTGTGGAAACGTAAGTTTTTGTTTTAACACTTCTCCAATAGTGTTAAATGTCATGAACAATACTAGCTTTATAAATGGCAATCCCATCAAAACCCAAGAAATGAAGTAAAATAAGCTTCCTTTGGAGATTTTCCAACTAAGAGAAAAATTTCTTCCAGGCATTTTATTATATTTCTGTTTTTGTCATCTCAAGTTGCATGTTCTTCTATAGCCAGTTGTCTGATTTTGACTAATTCTAGTCCTTTCACAGAGTTATTTTGTATACCTGTTCAAACTTCAGGAATGTCACCTTATTTTTCTTGTTCTTTTAATAAAAATGTTTAAATTGTTCTGACTGATGGAAACAGCAGAGACATCAGCCCCTCCATGCTAAGTCTGTGACTTCATGTATCATTTGCTTCATTATTTTGCAGATTTTACATCCATCACAGAAATGTTGCTTCTTTAATTATAGAAAGTATCTCAAGAACTACTACTTTTATTTCTTTTGTACAACTGCTACTATTGTCACTGCTCATCCCTCTGTGCCTAGGAGATCTAATGAAATGCAGCAGAGAGACTTGAGAACTACCACCAGTAAGTATGTGCATACCTGTGTATTTTTGCTTTTAAAATTAAGCTTCATTCTCCTAAAAAGAACAACCCCTTCACTTTCAAAAGACCAAGGATGAGCACAGAAAAGCGAAAGAATAAGTATTTATTGAATACTTGCTATAGTCCAGTAATTCACAAGATTTCCCATGCTATCCTCACAATAATTCTGTGAGATTAGCATTGCTCTTCCCATTTTATAGATTAGGAGCTTCGTAAGATTAAGTACCTTGCTGAAGGTCATAGATAATATTGTCAATAAGTCAATAAATGTCATTAACAGTGGTAAAGACAGATCAAGGATTCAATCCCTGGTATGTCAGGCTCTAGCCAGACTTGGACAGTTTTGAAGCACTTCAATCTTTTATTTATAAGAGACTACGGTCCATTTTGAAAATATAACATACCAGTGCCATGTGACTGTGACACAAAAGAAACAAAGTTATCTCCAGATGGAATCACTTTGTAGCCTGACTGCTTGACATGAAAGATAACACAATGGCTCCCATGCATTTATCTATTCACCAAGGCTCACCTACAATATTAGGGAGTTTACAGTAGCAGATTAGCAATTGTAGATATCAATCTAAAGTGCCAATTACAATAGCACTTGTAGCATAATTGCACATTTTTTCTATAAAAGATAAAACATGCTTATATCTTAGTAAAGCCATGGAGGCAAGTTCATTTTTCTTTAGTTAGCTTATTCCCTGGGATATTATTATCCCCCCCTCTTTTAACTTCATCTGCTCTTATGACTGGAGTCATACCACCTACTTGGTAGAAGCTTGGATTATGTTAATCATTTGGGTTCCATATGTTTTGGGGGCCATGGTTACCATATTGCCTGCCTCTCAAATCTCAGGAAACAAATTATTAAGGAAACCAAATGTCAGGAACTGAAAACACTGAAGAAAAAAATATGTAAATAAATCTAGGGAGAAATGCCAGCTTAAATTATCACTAAAATATACCCTTAAAAACACATACGCAGAGAGAAGCTTTTATCTTCCCAGGGCCTTCAGCATCGCTAATTGGATGCTAATGTCACCAACAGTAATATTTACAAAGAAAATCTTCACTAATAACATTAAACTTGTCCATGGGTTATATTTTCCACATCAAGTAAATTCCAGCATTTAATTCTTATTCAAGGTCAAGTGTAGTTAGTATATTACAATTTTCTGGAGTTGAGGTAGCGCATGCTAATTGGCCTTTATCTCATGTTGAGAGATATTAATAAGCAATAAAGAGAAAAAACTGAGTACCAAAATAAGCACCCTGCTATACACACTGACCTGGGTCACAAGCTTGAAGATAGAGATTCTTAGAGAAATGATAATTTATTAAGTGTTTTGTGAAAAAGCAATTCAACTGGCTCAGAAAAATGGATTCATGCATTCATTGCATTTTTTGTATGTTTATCTATGTACTCCTCTAGGCACTGGGATCCAAAAAAATAATAATAATAATAACCCAAATAAGATTCCTATCCTCAAAGCATTGTTATGGTAGGGTGCTGAGTGGAGGTAGGCAATGAAAAGACGATAAGGAAGCAAGATGAGTATAGGTCATGATACAGTTTATAAAGAAAATAGACTGAGAGATGAGAAACTACTAAGGTGTATGGGTGAAGGGACATAGCAATGCCTGCTGAAAAGGTAGCATTTTTGCTAAGTCCTGAATGAGAAGGAACAAGGCAAGAGAAAAGCCAGAAAACAGGTGTTCAGAGCAGAGGAAAGAACAAGTGGAAAGACTCTGATGAGCTTTCTATGCGAAGGGATAAGAATAGATGCCGGTAAGGCTATAGTGGCATGCGTAATGAGGAGAGTGGCTTGTGATGACATTGGAGAGGCAGGGACAGACCTGCCAGCACCTTGCATGATGTGAAAGACTTAAAAATTATAAAGATAAGTCAAAGTTCCTCATAACTAGGTGGATATATATAATGTGATCTATCTAGGCAACTAGTGAATTAGAAGAAAGTAATGTTGATAAAGTTTTAGAATGGAGGAGAGTTTATGGACCGTCTATTCCACATCTTGTTGCATAGATATTGATCATGAGGTACAAAGAGGGGACGGAGTGTCAGTAAGGAGGGATTCAGAAGTTCTTGTTCTCGATGTCTTTTCATAATGCCTACAAGCTTATAGTTTTGACCACCCTATTTAGTGTCTTTTTCCTAGTCCTTGGCCCATGGCATACATCCAAGGGCTAACAGAAACTACTCAAGCTCTTCCCAAAAGATGGAAATTAAAAAGAACAAGAGAGTGGTGCCACATCCCCATAGGAGAGATATTTTGAAAGGCTTCAAGGTTTGTTCTGCTTTGACCTACAGAAAGAGAAAGGGACTAAGAAGCTGTAAGAAAGAGAAACTTGATGAAATTATGGAGAATGGGAAATGCCATGCAGACACCAACTTGGAAAGCTAGAAAAGACATGAAGTTTAGCCAGGCATAGAGCCTCATGCCTGTACTTAGCACTTTGAGAGGCCAAGAAGGGAAGATTGCTTGAGGTCATGAATTCAAGACCAGCATGGGCAACACAGAAACACCCCATCTCTATAGAAAAATCTTAAAAATTATACAGCTGTGGTGGTGCATGCCTAAAGTCCTAACTACTCAAGAGGCTGACCCAGGAGGATGGCTTGAGCCTCGAGGTTGGAGATTGCAGCAAGCCATGATCATGCCATTGCACTCCAGCCTAGATGATATAGCAAGACCTTGTCTCAAACAAAAATGAAAACAAAAGCCATGAAGTTTGCCAGAGACACAAAATAAAACTATGAAAATAGGTTAAAATAGATTTTTAATAGATTAAAATAGGTTCAAAACTTTAATATTATAAATTTTCCAGTTATTGTCAATTAAGTTGAATTCTCTTCCCAATGTGTTTAATGTTCTTTATATTTGGAATTATCTTCCAAATATATTTAACACTAATCACTATAAATAAACAAGAATACTATGAAGATCAAAACAATAATATAATAATATAAGAACACTTTATTGAATATTTAACTGTAGAACAACTAATAAGGGTGATTCCTGGAGAGACAGACTGGTCTGGTCTAATCTAAATATTTATCTGTTTGCTCAGAGACAAGAAATCAGATAAAATAGCTTTGTAATGTTGTTTCTTACAAAAAATTATTTTTTTTATCACTGAATACAGAGTACAATTAGCATGGTTAAAATGATGAAAGAGAAGAAAGCAGATTTGAACTAACATCATGACAAAATAATATAACTGCTTTGGAAGTTGTGATGTTCAGACATGGCAGTGCTTTTAATGTCCATATCAGTATGTCAGGCAAACCATGATTTGTATACCCTCGGGATTACATTGGGAAAAACCCAGCCACTTATTTCAATCAAATTGATGAGAGAAGACATGCCTAAAATAAGCAGAGAATGCTTGAGGAAGAATTTGCTTAACACTCACAGCTTCCTATAAAACGATCTTCTTACATCTGCTTAAATCACATATTTGTTAACACCATGAATGAAAATCTAAACAGGCCCATTTTCAAATTGGTGAGAAATGCAAGTAACAACGCATAGAAAATTGAAAGGTTATGCTTCAGAAAGCTTCATACCAATGTTAGATTCATAAATTATTTAAGCAACAATCACTATATTTATTCTTCTTGCTCTTTTTACTTTAATAAACATTATATAGCTCCAAATCCTTTTTAACATTTGTAAAAGACGCATATATAGTCCCATTCATTGTATATGTACACTATGCATAGTCTCTAAATATTGAATATTTGAAGGTCATGTGCTTGTTTCAGTAAGATAGGTGTCTTTAGTTTGTTTCATGGTGGACTTCAAAATGCTATGTCCACATACTAACACCCAGGTACCTACAACTGTGACATTATTTGGAAAAAAGGACTTTGCAGATGTAACCAATGATCTCAAAATTAGATTATGCAGGTAAGCCTTAAATCTCAAGACAAGTGCCCTTATAAGTGACATACAAAGGATAGACATAAAGAGATGAGAAGGCCATGTGGAAATGGAAGCAGAAATTGGAAGGACGCAGTAGCCACAAGGCAAGAAACACCTACAGCCAACAGAAGCTGGAAGAGACATGGACGGATTTGCCCCTAGAGACCCTTCAGAGGGAGGATGAATCTGCCTACCCCTTGACTTTGGACTGCAGTCTCCAGAAATGCAAGAGAAAAATTTTCTCTTCAGTATAAAAACAAAAGGAGAAACTCAATTAAGAGATGAAAATCATTTTTAAAAAAGCAAACATTCCTAAGATACTTTACTAAGAAGAATGTGATAGCACATCACAGATGGTTTTGATTGGTGCTTTGTTGACCGGATCCTGTATTTGCATTAGCAACAGTTGCAGGTTGATTAACTGTAATCTTTTTGTGCCTAATGCTAAACACAGCTTCATCTCCTGGTGAAACTGCAGGCAAGGTATAGACTTCTACTTGAGGCCTGGGATTTTCTCAGTCCCATAAGTTGTGACGAGAAGAGAAGCACAAGTGAAGGTCATCCAGCAAGGATGCTGTCTCCTGTCCCAAGTTCTATCATGGGAAATGAACATGGACTTTAGAATGATAAAAGGGCTCTGAGTGCATTTTCAGCAGACGACAGAGTCTGTTCCAGCCCAACCTGCTCTAACATGAGCCTCGTGGACACAGATTTGTGCTAACATGAATAAGATGGTTTTTGACAAGTGTCTTTGGAGTTCTTAATGAAATACCAAATAATTTAATCTTCTTTTTAAATTTAAAAATCTAAGCAGTAAGTTAGAATGCAGCAGGTTATTAAGTATATCATGAAGGTTTCATGTTGCCATTTCTTGACATCTATTTTCATTATTAAACTGAATTCTAATCTTTCAAGAAAAAAACTGTCATTGTTTAAAAGACTATTGATAGTGATTTGGATGTATTCAAAGCATTTTCGTTGCAATGTTGTGGACATCCATGCTAAATTAAGCCTCTTTAATTGGAATTCTTCTCATTTTAGGAAATTAAATCTTTAAAAAATAAAAATCCATCTGTCCAAAACCAAATATATTTTCACTTCTTGTTTTAACTTAAAATTGCATCACTGATACCTGGAATCCACATTTTAGTCTAGTGATTAAAATTTTTTTCTGGTCTAAGGAAAACTTTTTATTAGGAATAAATTTCCTGATGGAAAAGTTAAATAAGGCAAGTTCAAAACTTCATGTCAGGCACTAATTAGAAGATCCAAGATTTTGGAACACAATAATATGCTCCGACTATTCAAATATATAACTTAAGGGGTAACAAATTATATAGTGACAAAACTAATCTATTCAAATATCAATAGATGATAAGTCACTCCCTGGCACTTTCAACCCCCATAATTCTCTTTTCAATTAACTATTAACAAGCACAGATTGAAATTCATTCTACATGAGGTACCAAACATTGAGTGAATTTATTTCATTGAACCCATGTTGAAAAATATATAAATATGAAAACTATATAAATCAATGAATTTATAAGCTAGTATTACCAGAATAGTTCATCAGAGAATCATAGCCTAAGAAAATTTTATAGAGGCAGTCCAAAATCCAGGGCTCTCATCCCATCTCAGTATTCCTTTGACAAGTCTTTTGATCCTTCCTTCCATTCACAAATAGCTTCAGCATCCTATAGTCCTCTCTTCCCCTATTTTAATGAGCCTTTTCTATGTCATCAAACCCTAAGTTTCTAAAATCTCATTGTCTCTTCACTATCCTTGCACAATTAGAGTTTAGATTATTTCTATGAACAGTTTAGAGATTCAGGCATCCTCTGAAAAGCTCCCCGGTTTATGCCTTCTCACCTCCGGCCATAGAATATATAGGCACTGTGGTCTGCAATCACCACTCTCTCTGTGGTGGATGGACTCAAAGGCAATTCCCAATAATTCTCCCCTCCGGTATCCATCCTCTTACATCATCTCCTTGTCTCCTTGAGGGTGAGGAGTGCCTAGCTAGGATTTGCTTCTAACCAATAGAATGTGTCAAAGATGATGATATGCCCACTCCATGATGCATTACATTATGTGGCAAATGTGCTGTGATGTCACTTCCACGATATGTAAGACTGGGAGCCTGTACACATGCAGAAGAGAACAGAGGGGACCCAAACTCTCCGAACATCCATGCAGACTGGGTGGCCACATGCCAATGCAAGAAATAACTGGAGAGCATGGAAGAATATAAGAACCAGGGGAGATTTGAAAAATGCCAGAATTTTTAATGTACTCCACAACCCACATACAGATGAATCAGGAGAGGATAGAAGTACTAGCTTTGTGTACCTCTTGGGGCCAGTTCAGGTTCCTATAACAAAATACCATAGACTGAGTGGCCTAAGCAATAGACATGTACTTCTCATAGTTGTGGATGCTGAGAAATCCAAGATCAAGGTACCAGAAGAGCCCGTGCCTGGTGAGGGCCCCCTTCCTAGTTTGCAGATGGCTGTCTTCCCATTCTGTCTTCATATGGTGTACAGAGAAAGAGAGATCAAACTCTCATGTCTCTTCTTATAAGAGGCCCCACCCCCTACTACTGTCACGCTGGGGATTAGGATTTCAACATAGAAATGTTGGGAAGACAGAAACATTCAGTCTATAACAAAGTGCATGGGCAAACCTCTGACCAATGATTGACTAACCACTATGCAGGCAAATCGGTGACTGCTAGGGCTCAGGATAAAAAAATGAAGATAGGACTTTGAAAAAGAAAACTATGCAGAGACTTCAGACTTCAAACCACGTACCATGATTAAGTTCAGACGAGTTATTTCAACAAAATAAAGCAAACCAGCAACAATGACAACTCACAAGGCAGAAAAAGCAAAATCCAGTGTTGTTGTGATATATTATCAAAACTGTCCAGTTTTTAACAATAATAACAAAAAACTAGACATACAGAGAAAGAAGAAAGTATGACCTATACTCCTAGGAAGTAAAGACGTTAATTTTGGTAAAGAAGAAAATTCTTTACCTTTCTTCTTTATCTTTAGTAAATAAAATTGTCTGAGTGAAGTCAGATGACTATGTAGCAGAAAAAGACTTCAAGGTACCAATTTTTAAAATACTCAAAATTTTTAAAAATCATGTTTAAAAAATAAAAGGAAAATATCATGACAATAACTCAACAACAGGAAGTCTCAGCATAGAAACAGAAATTATAAAAAATGGATATTATAGATTTTAAAACTACCATAACTGAAATGAAAATTTCACTAAATAATTCAATAATAGATTTGAAATTGCAGAAGAAAAATTCATTAAACTTAAGAAATAGAAATTACTCAATCTGATGAATAACAAAAAAATTTCAAGGCAAAATAGAAACTCAGAGATTTGGGGACAAGATGAGACATAACAACTTAAGTACAATTGGGATTCCAAAAAGAGAGATGAGACAAGAAGTGGCAAAAAAAAAAAATTGAAGAATGACCCACAACTTATCAAATTTAAAGAGATAAAATGACCTATACACACTCAAGAAACTTGACAAACCCCAAGTAGAATAAACCCAAGTTTCCCACCTAGATACAGCATATTCAAACTTTTGAAAGTCAAAAATAAACTCTTGCAAACAGTAAAGGAAAGCAACTCATCATATATGAAGAAACCAAAATAAAATTTACAGCTGTCTTCTTATTAGATACCTTGAATGCCAAAGACAGTAGAATGATGTATTTGAAGTGCTAAGAAAAAAATACGAAGTCAACCAAGCATTCTGTATCCCACAAAATGAAAATGAAACAGAGATATTCTAAATTTTTTTCTTAAAAGACAGAAACTTTGTTGCTAGCAGATGTACCTTACAAGGAATACTAAAGGAAATGTTTCAAACTAAAAGAAAATAACACCAGACAACAGTTTGAATTAAAAGAAAGAGCACCAGAAATGGTAAATATGTAGATAAATATAAAAGACCACACAAATGTACTACTTATATTTTCTTCTCCTACTGTATTTAAAAGATATAAGATTACATAAAACAATAATTATAATACTGTGTTGTTAGGCTTCTAATACACGTATATGTATCATATAAAACAATAGCACAAAGAGGAAAAAGAAAATACAGCTATATTGGAAGAAGAAATAGAAAATTCAAAAGTACAGTTAGATAGTTCAATATCCCACTCATAAAAATAGTTGATAAAACAAACAGCACTAAGGACTGAATGCTTTTGTTTTCCTAAAATTCATATTTTGACGTTCTAACTGTCAAAGGGATGGTATTAAAAGGTGGGCGTTTAGTAGGGGATTAAGTCATGAAGCGTCTCCCCTCATGCAGGTGATGAGTGCCCTTATAAAGGAAGCCCCAGCCTGGGCATGGTGAGCTACACTTACTAGTCCCAGAGGCTTGGAAGGCTGAGTCAGGAAGATTGCTTTAGCTCAGGAGTTCAAGACCAGCCTCAGCAACATAGCAATACCTGATCTCTAAGAAAAAAAAAAAAAAAAAGGAGGGAGAAAGAAAGAAAAAAAGAGAGACACCCTTGCACCATATGAGAACGTAGCCAAGAAGTTAGCACTCTGTAACCCAGAGGAGGGTCCTCAGCAGAACCCAGCCACGCCAGCACCCTGATCTTGGACTTTATTTATAAAAGCTGAGAAATAAAAGCAACCATAATATCTACCAACAGATTAAATTTGTATAATGAAACATTACTCCGCAATAAAAAAGAAGTGAAGTATTAATACATGCTGCCACATGGAAGAACCTCAGAAACATCACACTTAGTTAAACATGCCACTCACACAACACTGTATAGTAATATTATGTGATTACATTTATATGAAATTTTCATCATAGGGAAATCTATAGAGAAAGAAAGTAGATCAGTGGTTATTTACAACAGGGCTAGGACAATGGGAGACAGAGGGCTGGGAATGATTACTAATGGGCATGAAGTTTCTTCATGGAGTTACGTGAATGTTCTCAACTTAGATTGTGGTAAAGGTCGCACAGCTCTGTGGATATACTAAAAATCACTGTATTGTATACTTTAATGAGTGAGTTGTGTGCTATGTAAATTTTACCTCAATAAAATCATTTTTTAAGTATTATATACTCTGATCAAGAGGATTCATCTCCAGAATGCAAGATTAGTTAACATCCAGAAATACAAGTCTTAACTTGCTTCGTGGGGGGGGGCCCGCCCCCCCCCGCGCCCCGCCGCTCCGCCGGCCCGCACCCGCGCCGGTGTGGCGGTCGCTGATGTGG
>CAUYPK010139318.1:0-24463 GCA_963574355.1 Loris lydekkerianus
CATGAAGGCTATAACCGAACTATACCACAAGACTATGGGGAAAGGACCAAGGAAGGGGAAGGGAGGGGGGAGGTTTGGGTGGAGAGAGGGTGATGGGTTGGGCCACATCTATGGTGCATATTTTTATCTATAATAAAAAAATAAATTAATTAAAAATAAAATAAAATAAAATTACTTTTGCTTGAAGAGGCTAAGAATTTCCTGAACTGGTGGTTTTTCTTCTCTGGATCTGAATGGGCTTTTCTTTATAGTACAAATGCATGTGCCTGTGTGTGTGTGTATGCACACATGTCTGGTTTTATAAACTTCTTAAAGGCACAGACTGCATCTGACAATCTCTCTCTTCCCTCCATCCAGAGCATCTATCCAAGTCCCTTCCACACAGAGGAGGCTGGAAATCTCTTTGCTCAGAAAAAGCTTCCAGGTTGTCTTGATATTCTCATCTAGAGATGGGTCAAGAGCTTTGGCTGGCAGCTCGATCTGATGCAAAGGATGCAGGAAACAAGAAAAGCAACAAATAACTGTGGCCACATCATGTTATCTTTTAGTCTTATAAGCTTTCCATTTCTGCCAGCATTATTATTGGAGGCTTTCTTCCTTGGTGGTTGCAATCTAAGCTGTAACTGCTTGACCTGGGCTGCCTCCTGGATTTCTCCTCTCAAGAACAACTTGGAATGCTCCGCATTTTCTCTGCTTGGACCCAGCCATAATTTGTTGAAACCTAGATTCTTGTAGTTTATGTATCTCCATTGACCCCTTCTATGGGATGCAAGCCTCTGTGTGTTTTTGCTGGTTTGGGTTTTGCATGTGAGTGTGTTTCATAATTGGATTTATCATTCTGTAAAACTCAAATCCTGCCTCTGTCAGGAAGGATTGCTTCTTAGCTATGGTTGGAATCCATATAGGAAGACCTGCATATTCTTTATACATATTTAATTTTTATTGGTATTTTATCCCTGAATTTATTAATGATGGTTGGTTAACACAAGTGCTTCATTCATAATTTAGCTATGCCAAGGTTCCCCACAAATATGTCAGTGTTGTAATTTGAAAATAAGCAGCGAGGAATGTCTGGCTAGACCAGTAGGTTGTTTTGCAGAAGGGTGATCATGTATGCCATAGGAAGCACCAAGTGACTTTGACCCAAACTTTGGTTTCTCTGCCTTAAAAAGGCTTTGATTATGGAAATACAGTGGAAAAGTGGAGGGATGAAAGCACACATCTAGATGAAGGATGTTGTGTCTGCACACCTTGCTGTGATAAACTTCAAACAAATTGGGGGAAAAAACAAAACATTTTCTACTTCTGAGTGTCCAATAGAGATTTTTTTAAATTCAATTACATCAATGAAAACGTGGTAATTTAAACATTAATTTTCTCAGATTTCTTAAGGTGTAATTGACAAATAACAATTGTGTATATTCAAGGTGGACAAGGTGATGATTTTTGTACTTAAACACAGTGTGGTGATTGCCACAATCAAATTAATTAACGTATCCATCACCACACATGGTTATCCCTGTGTGTTTGTGGGGGGACTGGGAGGTCACTTATCTACTCTTTCAGAAAATTGCAAGGAAACAACACAGTATTATTAACTATGCCATGATGCTGTACACGATCCCTAGAACGGAGGATCTTGTAACTAAACATTTGTACCCTTTGACCACCTCCTCACTCCCTGACCCTGGCCAACAGTCCTCTGCTCCCTGCTTCTGCAAGTTTGAATTTGGGGTTTCACCTATAATGAGATCCTGCAGCATTTCCCTGCCTGCGTTTGGCTTCCCCTCCTTAGCATGACGTCCTCCACAGTCATCTATCTTGCGGCAAATGGCAGAATGTCTTTCTTTTTATGGATGAATAGTATTCCACTGTATGCAGATGCCACATTTTCTTTATCCGTTCATCTGTGGATAAACACTTAAGTTGTTTAAATATAATTGTTTTGGAAGTAAAATTTTTGCCAACATTTCTTTAGTTTTAGAAATGACAAACACCTTTAAAGCAGGCATGTGAAAACTTTTTTGAGCCACACCTTACTGTGTGAATATTTGCACCATGAAAACATCACTGTAAGGTGACAAACACTCACCAGGTTAGTGATACTCCCAAAGAAAGGAAACTTAAGTCAGCAGTCCAGTCATGAGTCACAAGTATCATGCCAAAGCTTTTACAGGCATAGCCGATATTACACAGTAAGTCTCAAACTATTAATATTTCTCACTTTCTCCCACAAAATCCACTCCCAAAGACCTCTTGTTGGATGTTCTCTCCTCTGTCTCATCTACACACAGCACACACTGCCCCCAAGTCTATTCTGAGATTCTCCAGGGACAGGGACAGAGTTTTGATAACACTTTGGTTGGATGGTGAGATCCCCAAGGGGAAATCAGTTGTGCTGTCCCTAGGGAGCTATGTTTTGCAGAATAGGAGAAATAATCTTCAACCTAGAGCTAAATTTTATAGGTCATGGAGCAGACTTCGGAGACTTAGCAATGGAAATATGAGGGCTAGGCTTTGGGGTAACTCATCCTGAAGCCAGTCTTAGCTCACAGTTTCCGTATGTGGCAGGGTTGTTTGCTCGGGAAGAGGCCCTGCCCACGGGCACAGCAGTGTATGCTCGGCATAGCTGAAATTCCCCAGCCTATTTCCAGGTACCTGAGCAGTGCTGGACCTCTGCCTCCACCATGACAGAGCCTCCCCTGTGGTCCCGTTAGCCCTAATTCTGGCTTCTTCAGCTCTGCAGGGCCCTAATTCCTGCTTGGATTTCTGTGACATTGAGACATTTTTTGATAAGCCAAGGGAGACCCAAGGGTGAGATGCCTCCTTGAGCATGACCTTTCCAATCTGAGGATTTAGTTGTGTCCAGCAAAGTGGGCTGTTTCCCAGTGTGGGCCTCTGGTTTCTCTCTCTTCTTAATCAGCGTCAAATTGAGCCCCAAGTGTCCAATTACAGCACATATAAATGGGCAGCTTTTGCTCCTCTAGATGGGCTGTAATCCCTGCTGTGGGACTCAGGGCAGTGGCAGTGAAGTTCACTTAGAATTCACTTTGAGAGGCCCAATGTAAGGGCATCTGGTGTGGGCATGGCCAGCCTCTCTTAACAAGTCTGGACACACGTGGGCATCCTTAGTCCCCTACTATTTCAGTAACAAATTATAGCAAAGTCAGTGGCCTAAAATGACACAAATTATCTTATGGTTCTGGAGGTCAGAAGTTTTAAATCCTAGCAGGCCTGCATTCCTTCAGGATGGTCTCAGTGAGAATCCATTGCCTCACCTTTTCTAGCACCGAAAGGCTGTCCACATTCCTATGTTCAGGGTCCTGCCTCTCTCCACCCTCTGCTTCTGTTGTTTCTTATCCTCTGATGTGGAACCTCCCATCTCCCTCTTATAAAGACTCTTAGGATGACCTGGAGTCACCCAAGATAGCCTCTCCAAGTCAAGATCCTTACTTTAATTACATTTGTCAAGTCCTTTGTCATGTAAGATAACATCCACAAGTCCAGGGGACTATTCCAGGGGAACAGACAGCCTTGGGGTGATTACTCGGCCTCCCATACCCCCTTCTTCAGCTTCCCATTCCCCGTGCAAGGAGAAGCCATCAACACCACTGAGCCGAATCCTTTTGCAAAACCGAGACCCCTCCACGTGAGCCCCTCTCATTTCTGAGATTTTCAGGCTGACCTTAGCTTTTCCATCATTAGCAGCAGAGTCTCCCAGGTGCAGCCTACAGGAAAGGAACCACATTCCTTGGAAGGAAAACAAGATGTTTTCCTAAATCCCCAGCAGTTATCTCACAAACACTTTTTTTTTAAAATGGCAGGACATTGAGTCTGCTCTTTATTAAGGGAACTTTCAAGTTCTTAACTGAATAACACTTGGTATTGTTGTCATAGCCCAGTTGTCTCTCAAGTCCAGAGAATAGTCTAAGCATTCCTTTCAGCTCTAGAAAGCTCAGGAACTGGTCTTGCTGCCCCAATATACACCGTGAACTTCAATGAAAGTCATTCAGTAATGAACAATCTGCACTTTGCCTTGGGAGAGCAACATTTTCTAAAATGTTTTAGAGCCGAGCCTTCAAGAGGCTGTTACCTTCTTTCTTCTTTGATAATTCTTAAAATGCTTAGCCAGCATGTCACCTGGCGAGAGCCACATGGTTTTGTCTGTCTTGGGAAACTTGGTGACCAACAAGTTAAGCCTTCCACTGGTCCCTGTCTTCTCCCGTTCCACTCACCAACACTGTCACAGATTTCTGTTAGGATGGGTCAGCCAAGGTTCAAATGTCTTTTTTTCCAGAGTAGCTGTTTTATCACTTGAAAATACTTTCAGTTTGGGTGCACCGTTATTTCCTGTGTAGACAACATGACCTTCCCTATCTCCTGTCTCCATGTGTTGCCTGTGTTTCTGATGGACACTCTGGGCTTAGGGCTATGGTCTGAGATAAGAGTGTGAAGACAAATCTTGCATTTTATCATTTATATGTCGGAGCAAAATATTAAAACAATTGATCTCCTGAATACTGAGAGTAGCATGACGGTTACCAGAGGCTGGAAAGGGCAGCAGAGTTGGGGGGAGCAGTTAATGTATGCAAAAATATTCTTAGAATGAAAAATATATGATAGTCAGCAATAATTATGGTATAATTTAAAATAATTAAAAGTATAGAATTGGAATTCTCCTAATACAGAGAAAATGATAAACGCTTGAAGTGATGGATACCCCAAATTACCCAGATTTGATTATAATACATTGTATGCCTTTGTCAACATATCACATGCACCATGTAAATATTGATAACTATTTATGTACCCATAATAATGAAAAATTTTTTAAATTTAATAACAAAAATTCTCCATGCATTTCCTTTCACTATCATCTCCCAGAAAGACCTAGTTGACACTAAAGAAATGTTTCAAAAACTTCATTAAGCTGTTTTCTCTAACCACTTTTTACTTTCTAAGAACTTTAAGGTACTCACTCATCATTCAATGGTATTCAGAAATCTACTGCAAATAGTGTTACAAACTCAAATGACTCTCACTCTGGAGATTTTAATTGGTCAATTATGGCGCTTCCTTCTGTGTGAGGATCCCTACATCCAGGTCCTCTCTAGCATCTGAATCTCTAGTTCTTTACCTACCAACAATTTTCAGGAACCACCATCCATGTCTCTGGGCCACCTGGCTTCTTCTCCACCTAGTATCCCACCCGGATAACACAGGGGAAGACTAGCAAACTTAATGACCCAACAGACATACAAACAGGGAATTAAATGGGTTCCTCTTCTTGCAGACACCTATTATATTCCATAAGTTAATCTCATGGGATCTTTTTCCCTAGACCCTGCAATTGGGAGGAAATAGCTTTTCTCCATTAACACTACATAAAAGTGCTGGAATCATAGAAAGTTACCCCTTAATAATGCATCCTCCCTACTAGCCTACCCTACTGGATTTATATTTTTTTGTACCCTTCATTGCACAGTGGTATTTTCTTTTAGTATAATTAAGATTTAAGTCCTTCTTTTCATGGATTATGGATTCTCTGCCTCACTGAGACCTTAACCATCTCCAAATTGTAAAAGAATACCCTTGTATTAACTTTCTTAACTTAAAATTTAGGCATTTAATTCAAATGGAATTTTTCTGTGTTGTGAGAGATACTGATTGAAATCATATTTTCTCTAGCATCACTTGTATTATTTTTGTGAAATCCTGAATCTTTGGAAGACTTGTAATTTTCACTAAAATTGATTTGCAAAATTTTTATCCTTTTTTTTGAACAGTGGCATCTGCCTAATAGTGGCAGAGATGTTGGCCCAATTGGAGGATGGGTGACTTTGAAAAGAGAGCAATTCCAGAAGTGTATTTCTTATTCTTGGCATTTTAGTCAGTATTTGGGTTATAGTGATTTTTTGTTTTGTTTTGTTTTGTTTTGTTTTATTTGAGACAGAGTCTCACTCTGTGGCCCTGGGCTAAAGTGCCATGGCATCATCATAGCTCACAACCTCAAGCTCCTTGGCTCAAGCCATTGTCTTACTTGAGAGAGAGAATGCCAACCTCCCAAGTAGCTGGGACTGCAGGCGCCCACCACATGGCCAGCTAGTTTTTCCATTTTTAGTAGAGAGAGGGCCTTACTTTTTTTCAGGCTGGTCTCGAACTCCTGACTTCAAGCCATCCACCCGCCTTAGCCTCCCAGAGTGCTAGGATTACAGAAGTGACCCACCATGCCAAGCCTCCAGTATATTTTTTCTTGCTGTAATCTTTTAAATTTATGCTTGAGAAAGAAGGAATCTATACAATATCATATGAAATGATGAGCAAATGAAACTTGCAAAGTATGAGAGATTTTGCTACCTCCAGACAGCAGCTTCCAAAATCACAGTTTCTATGCAAAAAAACCCCACAAAAAACAGGGCAGAGTCATGCTCCTGGGGCAATGGGAATTCCATGAAACCTTCTCAATATTCAGAGCAGAAGAGACAGGCACGTTGCACTGCATGTTCATAAGATTTTCTAAAATCCCTTTTATTTATGGGGGAAAAAATGAAGGCTTTTCAACCTCAGGCAATAAAATGAATCATATAGATAGAAACATATACATATTGGCAGAGAATGAACTTTGATTTATACCTACTTTGTTCCTGAAATTGAGATAGCATTTCAGCTACTACTTTTTTTATTATTCAATCAACAAATCCCGGTGGAGTAGACCTCTCCACCACCAGTTTGCAAAGTTAAATGGAGACTTCAGGAATAAATAGTAAATGGCCATAATTTCAAAGGGTTCTTTTTCCACAAAGAGCTTTCCTGATATATGAAGACAAACATTGATAAAACAAACATTAAATGATTATACAAGAAAATAGATGTGAGACAGTGACCGATCTAGTGGGGATTACCAAGAGCAGCTTCATTGAGGGGAAATCGGGGAGCTCTACAGGATAAGCACGCATGGGATACAAGAAGAGGCATACCCCAACAGAGCAGGTAGCTGGAAGCCCACAGGTGTCACCTTGTTATTTGAATTTGTTTTTTTTTTTCCTTTTATTAAGTCATATATACAGAGATCACGAATTCATTTATGCATATGTGAGGTACAATGTGTTGATTTTTTTAATAAACAATTTGGAGTGCTTACATCTAAGTAATTAATATAGCTTTCATCTCATTTACTTGATTGTGTTAAGACATTTATGTTCTATACTTGATAGGTTTGACTTGTACCCTTGCAATATGCTCCATAGGTGTGGTCCCACTGTTTACCCTTCCTCTATCAAACCTCCCCACTTCCTTCTCCCCCCTCCATTTCTTGTTTTTTAAAAGTCAAATGTTCGATTAAAATGTTATATTTTCTTATCACATTATATTACTGGGAAAATGTGCTTGAAAATTTTACACTTAATTTTTTTTTTTCATTTTATGGATCTTAATGAATTCTATGAAGATTCCTTTTTCCCCACTTTGATCTGAGGGGTACTCACTCGTTCTCCCAACAGAAGTTGCTTGATTTGGTTATTTTCATAAGCTTTAATTTTAGTCCCTTCTACAGAGAAGGACAATCATTTGGGAAACACAAACTGTAATCTAAATGACAGTACTTAGAAATCTAAAATAGCTATGGACAGTTCCAAAGAACAGATCGCCTCTGAGCACACCGTGGGACAGGCACACCCAGTGAAACCTCAGGTGTTCGTCGTCAAAGAGGCTAGAACAGAAAGCAACAGAGTGGAAATGCTACTATGAATTTATCCAAAGGCAGTGATGAAGTCAGCAGTTCACCCAGAGACATTTAAAGTTTATTCACCACACGCCAGCGGTTGGTCTCACACCATCAGCAGCAAAGCTCCTTTTGGTTCCCAGCTTTCTTTGCTCTTAGTCTAAGTGATTTTCTACCTTGGTTATGCCCCCACCCCACCCCCCACCCCGTTTCTCACTGTCAGAGCTCCTGGCAACTGAATGAACCCTTTGGGACATCCTGGCCTTCAAACCCCCCCCTCTCCTGCTCACCCTTCCCTGGGGCTGGGCAGCTCCTCATCTATTCTTGTCTCCTTTACCACCCCCTGCCTTTATGCCAACTCTAATTCTTGGGACCACTTTACAATTAATGTATAACAACTGTCCCCACCCCCAGCTCCCTTCAGAGAGTCTCTTGGGGGTGGGGAGGGAGGAGGACACGCCCTGCCAGGCATTCCCAGCAGGACAGTTTAGCCCTGCAGCCCTTCTTTTGCACTGGTTTAGGCTGTTCAGTTGAAACAATCAGGAGGCGTGAATAATTCTTTTTCTTGGGTGCACTTAAGGTGTTGTGTAATTCAAGCAAAATTGACATGGGAGAATTCTCTCTTCCTGAGCGATTGTATCCTGTTCCCCTGGGGACGTGTCAGTTCCAAGAATGGCCTGTGCCTCACAACTCCAAATCCACAATCCACTCTCCCTTTGGAAGTACCTGCTTTATTGACTTTTCTGAAACCAGCAGCCTCTAATAAAATTCCCCCCTCAAGTCAAATATCCAAACACGAAAGTGGAAGCTTGTACTTGATTGCACAGGGCTCATAGTTGATGAGATACATGCAGAGTAGAGGCCATGGGCGTTAACGGAACAACTGTAGGCCTGGCCTTTATTTCGAGATTTAAATCCATTGTAAGGTCTGGCCTGCTGAGCACGTGTTTTAAAGTTCTTCCCTCAGACCACACTGAATCCACACTGTGTGGGCAATGACCACGTCCTCTCCTACCTAGGAAGAAAGGTTCCAAGGAAAAGCAAATGTGTCAAAGACTTTCCCAGTGTCTTAATTAAAAATGCAGCCCATTCATGCTTTTTTTAATTTAGAAAAAGTGACTGGAAATTCAAAAATACTTGTTCTCATCCCCAAGCCAGTTTTCATTTTATGCTATCCAAAAACACATTGTGATCAAGTCTTTTATTTTTGTTCTATGAACCTAAATATCTGTATTTTATAAATAGATTCCAAATAATCAAATGATAAATGAAATGTTTCTGTTGTCTGTTCTGCTATTCTTCTTTTCTGGATAGGGACCAGTCAGTCTATATAAAAGTTCGAGTTGTGCAGAAGGAGGGAGGAGCTTGGGCTGTCATTTCTCTAGGCTGACTGCCTCTTTCATATTGTCATTGAGACATTGAGACACTCTCCTTTAAGAGCTGCTCCTCTGAAGCTCAGGCCATTCAACTAAAATCATGTTTGATGTGTCTTTATTACTGTCGCCTACTGACCTCCTGGGACATTCCATTTATACATTGAATAAGCCTGGATGTCTCAAAAGCAAGTATTCAGTGTACTCGATATTAATATGAAACCAGTAAATGAACAAATACACACCCACACAAGAGAAAAACTCAAACTCAAGTGTGGGGAGATAGGGGAGAAGGGAGGAAGAAGGAGGAAGGGTAGAGGGGACTGGTGTGCTCTCACCTAAAGGGCACAGTGTTAGTGTACACAGCACACCTCCACAGTGAAGGGCACAACCACAACTTGCAAACAATGTAATCTAATTGTCTGTACCCACATATTAATTTGAAAAAAAAAAAAAAAAAGAAAAGAAAACTGGATATCTTATCTTCCTCTCTACCTCTCTTTCTAATAATCCCTGAATAACAATGCCATATAGGTGGCGCAGCGCCTGTGACACCCGAGCTGACAGGTTCGAATGAAGCTCAGGCCACCAAACAACAATGACAGCTGCAACCAAAAAATAGCCAGGCGTTGTGGTGGGCACCTGTAGTCCCAGCTACTTGGGAGGTGGAGGCAGGAGAATCACTTGAGCCCAGGAGTTGGAGGTTGCTGTGAACTGTGATGCCACATCACTCTACCCAGGGGGACAGCTTGAGGCTCTGCCTCAAAAAACAAAACAAAACAATGTCATGTAGAAACCCAGCCTCATCTCAAGGTTCTGCCTTAGATTTTCTGTTTTATTTCCTATCAGACTGACCTGGATGATCTACTCTAATCCCAACTTTCAACCACTTGGTTGTAGCCAATCACGTTCAGTCTGTGACCTTTGCCTCCTCTTCAAGTTTCAGACTCATAATAATCGTAACGATCTTCCAGATATCTCCATCCCCTTTTCCCACTAAGACCTCACTCTCAACACGCTCAAAATGGAACCCATCACCTTCCCTGGAAATGCCCCCATGCCTCGTGGGTGAGTGGTCACAGCCAGAGCAAAACTAGAAGGAAAGGATTCTTTTTATTTCTTCCTCTTCTTTCTCCCTTACTTCCAAAAAGTACCATGTCCTGGGTATGGTGCTTGCTCTTAGTTGAGCTCACAATAAAATTTAACAATTGATATTGAAAACAAATGTCTAAATCTAGAATTTTTAAAGAAAACAAGATTAATCTGAAATGCCTAACCCTGAACACTAGCATGTTTAGGAACAGGAAATTGAATCACAAATCTAGAACCTAGAACCTAGAACAAATCTAGAACCTAGAACAAATAGTAATAGTAGGTGTGGTGCTGACTCCTTCCTCCTGAGGGAAGTAGTGAAACATTCAAACCTCAGAGGTTTGCTTTCTTCCAGTGAGTGTTTTCTGCAAAATGCCCCTTCATTTTGTTGTCTGGAATTGACTTCAGACTATCTGCTATGCGGGGTTAGCTTTATGCCCCATCTCATGCCAATTGGTGACGCTAAGCAAGGGGGATTTTATATCCTGCTTGGTTTCCCCCCTGAAAACTTTTAGGCTGAGCACGGTTGTTTGCAACCTGAAATTGTGTCGTCCAAAGAGCAGTGGGGCTCGCAGAATAGGTAACAGGTAACAGGTTCATTAATGGAACCACCAGCCAGGCATGATGACTTTCTCCACAAACAGGCGGAAACTCTGGGGGAAAAGTAGTGAGAGAAGGAACAGGCATATTTTATCAGGACCAGAAGATGGATGAGGCAGTCAGTGTAAGCAAAAAAGAACTGAAAATTTAAAAAGCAAACAGCAAAGTAGTTGGAGCCTGTGATAGCTAGCAAGCCAGAAAGCCCAGTTAGCTAAAATTCCCACAGGTTTGAAGTAAAAAAAAACTGAGGCTCAGAGAGGTTCTAAGACTGATGCTTAAGAAACTGTAATGTTCCTGTATTTCCAGTATGTCACAGTATTCAATAAATGCAAAAAAAGACATCCCTCAAAGAATATTAAACACTCAAATGCTCTAGAATTGTAGCACAGTAACGCTGTAGTGATAGGCACAGAATCTTCATAGGACATTCCCCCCCAGAGACCAGCAAATTCCAAGCCTCCAAACAAGTTTCCCTCACACATGGGGCTTATTAGAGGCCCTGCACTTCCCTTGGCGGGGAGACAAGTTGCATTTAAATACTAACAGGAGCTAAGCTGCTTTCCATAGTATATGCAGAGTGGGCTTCGCCCATGTGCTGAATGACACCAGACCCAGCTGCAGAGGTTCAAAATCATCGCATGCCAGGAAGATGAAAAGGGTGGGATTGTTGAATGTCTGAGAAAAAAACAAAAAACTCATTCAATCTATTTCAGTTAACAGGTGAGTTGTGAACTTGCCTCATATTGAGCAGTGTTTTAGAGAACCTCTGATCTCAGCTAGAATATTTATCTATGCCTTGTTTTCAATAGACGTGAAAATGAGGTGCTGGGAAATACATCCTCCATTTTCCCTGTCAAATGGCTTCTATAGCAATGTTGTATGAAGGCCTGGCTACTTTCTGGATCCACTCAGGGATCCTCAAATGGGTGCCACACAGGAAATAGATGAGGGTTGAGCAACCTGCTCCCAGACGCAAAACCTCTTCACAGAGCCCCCCTCTGCAGCTAATAGGTAGGGAAGTGCTTTAACTAAAAAGATTGGGTTAAAACTCTGGGATCTCAACATTTTTAAAAAATGACTTTTCTAATGTTTGATAAAATAAAATGTCCCACGCAATTTTTCTGGACTGGTAATATTCGATCATTTTCTTTTTTTTGATTAGGATAGCCAGCCTGATATTGCCTGCATGCAGCTGGAAGGCCGGAGTCTAAACCTCTTGCCAACAGGAATGAAGATAAATTAGCCAGGTTGCTGCCAGTCCATCTGTGAGAAATATTCCTGCAAAAAGAAAGAGAGAGAGAGAGAGAGAGAGAGAGAGAGAGAAATGGTTTGATGAAATATGAAATACAAAGACTCCTCCATGCTTGGACATGTAATGTGCCATTGGGGCACAGAGAATTTCACAAAATTCTAACAGGGAAGGAAGATGATGCAGAATTTTTAACATTTTCAGTCTGGAAAAAGCAAAAAAAGTAGGGTTAGAAAAGGTGGTTCAAAATTGAGTCTGAATTACTGGCTGTAGCATCTGGTGCATACTCCACCTCTAGGGTACAAAGTTTCCTCAGCCAGTTCAACAGGATGATTTACTCACCTCCTTGGTTCCTTCCCTCACTAAGTTTCTATGACACCAGGATCCCGGAGCCTGTATTTCACTGCACTGGGAAAACTGCTTTTCCTTCTTTTATATTCAATGCTGGCATAAAGACACTGAAGCAGACCCAAAAGGAAGACCCATCTTCTTTGCCATAAAATGAATGCTGTGTTCCTCAAAAACATTTATATGTTAAACCCCTTACCCCTAATGTGACTAGAGTTGGGGATAGAACCTGTGACGTGTTAAGTTCAAATGAAGTCATAAGGGTGGGGCCCTAATCCCACAGATCTGGAGACAGAAGATAAGGAGACCCCACAGTGTGCTCTCCACCACATAAGGTTACCATAAGAAGGTGACCATCTGCAACCCAAGGAGAGAGCCCTCACCACACACCGACTGGACTAGCATTTTGATCTTGGACTTTCAATCTCCAGAATCGTGGGGAAAAATTTCTGCTGTTTAAGCACCTAGGCTATGATATTTAGTTATGTTACATTTTTAAAAATCACTAAAACTCAGTCTCTACCCTCATAACCTTGGTTCCAAAGATTAGATCCAGGATCTGTCTGGACACATGCCAATTCTATACAACTAATACTTTGGATTCGTTTCTTTTAGGCCAACAGTTTTTTATAAAAAGCCTTCTTATGTTTCTCTGAGGCTATAAACTGTTTTTTAAAAAAAATGAACTCAAATGGTCAATTGATTTTCAATAAAGGTGCTAAGACCATTCCACAGGGAAAGGACAGTGTTTTCAACAAATGGTCTTGAGAAAGCTGGATATCCACATACAAAAGAATCAAGTTCAATCCTTTTCTTATCCCTATTTAAAAAGTTAACTCACAATGGATGAAAGGCTAGGCTTGAGATAAATAACTGAAACTCTTAGAAGAAAATATTCAGGTAAATCTTCATGACATTGTATTTGGCAATAATTTCTTGGATATGACACATGCAAAAAAAATTTTTTGAAAAATTTGTGCATCAAAGGACACTGTCAAGAAAATGAATAAAAAAGGCAACTCACAGGATGGAAGAAAATATTTGCAAATCATGTATCTGATAAAAGACAAATTTCTGGAATATCCAAAGAACTCCTGCGACTTAAGTAACAGTGGGCACTGGAGGATTCCGTGTTGTTCCCTCTGGCATAATTTTCTTCCTTTATCCTATTTCTTCTCCTATGCTGGCTTAATATTCCAGAAGCAATCAAGTTTCTTTCCTGCAGCTAGAAGGAAAGATGCTATGAGAGGGATAGTTGTGCTGTTATTAGAGGTAAATGAAAGACAATTGATGGGACAATTCAAAAACTAAGTAACATTTTTGGAGGATCCTGTGGGCTATTTTTATGACTATCACTTAAACATACTTTGAAAGTAGCCACCGCAGCCACAGCAAGGGCTAAGAAAGCCCTTGGATTCTAACGCGGATGAAGTGGTTTAAGTTCTTGGCGGCATCTTTACACAAGCAAATGTTTTTTCAGATTAGTATTCACCAGCTAAATTGTAGGAGCAGAGAATGATGTTTAGTTAATCTGATGTTCAGATTAATCTGAAATGAGGATTTATGGAGTATGTATAATTGATGGATTCTAGGAAAATATCAAAAACCTTGGTTGGAGAATGTCCTGATGTGCATATTAATCATTCTACACGTTAAAAGGAGCGGTAGGAATTATTTGTTCAGTCATAGCCAATACCCAACTCAGTACTCCGTACTGAGACAGGACAGGATTCCTGTGTCTATGCACAAGCACCCTTTGCACTGCTATTGGTTACAATTGACAGTGTTTGTTATAAAATCACTTTCATAAAGCACACAGATCATCTGAGGGGAAGAAACAAGGTGTAGTTTTACCCTCACAAACTTCCCTCTACAAAGTGAATACTTCCTCAGTCTGCTTATACAGTAAAGATGCACTTAGGGCTATGGTTCAGCCTATTTGATTGAAATCATAGTCCAAAACAGCAAATGGGAACATTGTAAGTCAGGCTTTGAGTTCAGAGAACCCTAGGTTTTGGGGAGACATTACTGAAATAATCAGTGTTCATATTATACATTATGTGCTGGCCATGTTTGTTTCTAGGATTCGTGGGGTGCTTCTATTATTTTTCTTTGAAAACACTGCTTAGAAATATTAGAGTATTATTTTGTATCAAAACTTGGTGGGACTTTGAAATCATAGGATATTGGAGGGGCTTAGATTTGGAGTAACCTGAGGCAGGTGTGCAGGGGCTCCCTCGGATCGAGGGGCAGTTTTCAGTTTCCCTCATCCAATCAGCACTTCCTTCCCTGAGATCTCATGAGACCTCTGGTGGGAAAGAAGTCTAAGCAAAAAATACAGGAGAGGAAAGATAGTCTTGTACATACTCAGAAATGTATCTCTAGAACTGAAGACTGACTTGACAAGAGGAGGGAATTTTTGAATTCTCATTTTGAACCTTGACAGTGGATTTAATGCTCCTGGTGTTCAGTGATTTGTTTTATATTAAATAAAAGTCAGATAAATATGGTTGAACTGTGAAGCTCAGTACAATTTGTGACAACAATGAGAATATAGGAGACTGAGTAACCCAGAACATTACAATATTTATTATGCCTTGAAGTTCAGCCTTGGGCTATCTCAAAGAGAAACCTTGGCCTTTAGCTCCAAGGTTGGGGGGAGTTCATTTTTCACACCCCCTCCAATAGCCCTTCTGACTGGGAGCTTGCCAGTCAACCTGGCCACTGAAAATGGGTATTTAGGAGGGGCTCGGTGGTCACATGGCACAAATGCACATGATTTGGGCTCAGTGTCTATAGGGAATGTGCAGGCAGCTTTCCATGGGATGCCCTCAGCAAGGGGGAAATAAAAAAATGGTAAAACAGTGCTGGGTGCTGGGGCAGGATCCTTCTCACTTATTCATGAGGCTGATCATGACCTTGATGCTTCCCATCTTTTCACGTCACGAAGATTCCACTGGCTTCCCATCCCCCGCTATTTCTGCAACCCATCCTAGCGACCACCGCAGGCCTAGTCTCCCTTTCCAAGTAGGATGGGCCTGGTCTTCACGCACTCTGCAGTTTAGAGGTGGACGTTATTGTCTCTGCTGCTTTGTTTTGCTGCTTCAAGACGTTGCTTTTTGATTTTCGTAAACTTGCTGTTTTATCTGAAAATAAAATGTTGGCTTTCCTAGCTGTTGTCTCAGAAATGTCTCTAAGCACCTCTTTTGGGAATCAAAGCTCAATAATTATTTTTCCTTTTAATTTAAATTCCTGCTTAAATAAACTACACCCTCTCCAAGGCAATGAATGACCTTGAATAAATAAGAAACAGGTCTTTTGTGTGAAAACAGAAGGTGAAATGCACGTGGATTAACGTTTCAATTATCTTGCTATATTAATGTATAATATGGATGGAGCATGCGCGAGGGTGAAGGAGATAGAAAAAGAGAGGTAGAGAATATATACAGTTTTATACAGTTTTGTGCCTGGCAGGAGAACGCCATAGCACCCTAGTAGGGGAGGTAGGTCCAGTTTTTAGAGGGTCTCTCCTGTGGAGTGTAATGGGAGGACCTTTGAACTCTGCTCATTTGTTTGTGAGGCACTCTGGGCGGTTCTCATGGGGGAGGGGACTCCCGCCCGCTTGGTGATGGATTTTGTGTCATTTGTTTGTATCCTTGGGGTCACAGCTCGCCTCAGCAGGGTTGATGTGCATTCTTCAACCTTTTCTCCTGGTGCAGCTCAAATCCACCCGGTTGCTTGCTAAATTTTTGTCCTTTAACTCTCCTTCTGGACGGGAGCCTCTGTGGAAAGCTGGCTTCAGTCAGCCATCTTGTCTCGAGATTCTGTCACGGGCGGTATCAAATCATGTGCAGGGTTTACAGCAGTAAAAGCAAGCAGCATTAGTTTCAAGGAACCAGGAAGCTAACTTTTATAATTCTTAAGAGCTGAATTACCATGAATGAAGCTTACATTCTAAGAGAATAACTTAGATCAACATTCATAATATATTAAAATTTTTACCTAAGTGACTTTTAATGGGGAGACAGGTATGAATGATCAGAATTCAGAGTCCAAAGAACCTGGACTGAATCTTGATGCTATCCCTTATTAGCTACACAAGATATTGAAGTTGTTCTAATTTTGTTTGTTTGTTTTTGAATCTCATTGTCTATAAAAGATGGAGATGTGTTGAAGGGCTACTGTGAACCTTAATGCTAATGAAGCTTCTGGCAAGTTGGGGGACCCTTTGTGATACCTATTATTATATGTATAAGATCCACCTGTTCCATCTGTTCTGCTCTATTACTAGTCAAACATTATTTCTGTGTCCCATTTTCTCTAGTCTTTATTCTAACTTTTTTAAGGTGGCATCTGACAAGCAGAGAAGCAAAACCAACCAAGGAGTTGGCTAAGAAAAAGAAATGCATGTTATCTGGAAGTGTAGTGAAGCAGGAGTCACAGAAGTCCCTGGTTCTTGTCCTGGCTCACCCCCTACATGCCATGGACAAATCACTTCCATCTCTGAGGCTCACAAAAAATACATGAATATTTTGTAAACTATGGAAATAACATTTTAAGTACAAATATTCGTGAAGGATTTGTTAATTATAAAGGGCTATGTAAATATTAACTGCTTTATTATTCTTTCCTAATATTCACTTTTCCAGCAGGAATATGGTGATATGTCTCTTTACCAAAAAAAAAAAAAAAAGAAAGAAAAGAAAGAAAAAAAGCACTTATGCAGGTGAAATTTCAGCCACAGGAGTGGGTCAGCAGAAAGGGCATTTGGGGAGAAAGGTCATCATTTTAGTGAACTTAACCTCACTTTAATACCAACTCACCCTCGACTGAGGTTCCACTGGCCACATTCAAAGGGGAGCTTAGAATTAAGCTGTGGTAAAAGGCCACTGAGGGTCACAAACTACTTTTCAAATGTTTTGGGTTCAATAAAATCACACACATAGTTGGCCCCAAATAATTTCATTTTGTTTTTAAACCCATGTATATTTTAAAGAAAACTTTAACCATATGTTTTTGATTCATTTACATTTCAATCATTAAAAATTGGTTTATTCCATATTACTAGTAGTAGCTTATTCATAGCTAATGTCCAAAAAGCTTTCTTGTGTGTGTGTGTGTGTTGTGTGTGTGTGTGTGTTTAAAATTACTTTCCTTAAGAAAATCTACTCTAAAGAAAAGGAAGCTGTGGTTCACCAAGAGTAAATAAATTTTGCACACCCAAAGTTTCCATTTTGAGTCCAAACTCCAGACCTGTCTTCTCTGGATTGTGTCTAGAAACCTTAATAAAACAAGTTCTACTTTCCAAAATTAGCAGCAAAGTATCAGGTGAAAACAGACTTAAAATAGTTAAAACACAGCACCCACATCTGCAATTGTAAACGTGTACCAGCTACTTTGTACATTGATATTGGACACGTCACATGGGATCAGGCAGAGTATGTAGGCTGTTCTATATGAATCTCTGGCCTTTTCTGCCAAAGAAAATGAACAGTCATATATACTGTTCTAAGGTCTGCTGCCTGGGAGGATGTTCTGCCACCATCTTTTAAGTAGAACATAGCCATTGACATTTTCCCAGTGCTGGCACCTTTTCGGGAGACAATTCTGTGTGGGTCATTGCATTGTTAGGTGTCTTGTAACCATGGTCACCAGTGGCCTTTGCTCTACACTATCTTTTCAAGAATGTTTGCATATGAATATCATGGAAAATAAAGATAGTGTCTTTATCTAGAGCAGAGGGTGTGTTTGTTCACTGTCAAGAACTGTAAAAGGTCTGAGATTTTATCCTACATTACAAGTTCACCTGCCCACAATTTTATGTAAAATCAGGCCAACTGTGTTCTCGAATGCTCCACTTCCATTTGACCAGTGAGGTTTTGTGGATCCTTCCCATCTTGTTAGTCATTAAGTCCAAGTTAACCACCCCCCGATGGAAGAATCAAGCTGAAGGGTCACAGGTTTGCATGGGTCAGGAGTTTGGTTTTAACTAGAGGCCAACAGTGAGCTAATAACCTACTTGTCAGAGGGGTGTATAGTAGTCACGTCAGGGAGGCAGTGAGTCTAAACTTGCAAAAGGAGCCTATGGGAGGCTTCCACCCTTTGTCAGATGATAAAATCATCGGTCATAGAGGCTTACAGTTCAAAGAGGTCATCAGGGTTATAGGGGTCCCAAAGGGTGAAAAAAGCATGCCACAGCTTTCTGGATAACTTCCTCTGCAATCTGTTGGCTTGGCTGCCACTCAAAGCATGCTTATTTTTGTCTGTTATGAGTGAGAAACAGAATGCCCAAATGCTCCAATATCTAAAGAATCCAGTAAAGAGCTGGGTCTCCTTTTTAGTGCTGGGGAGATTGAAGACACAGCAGTTTTTCCTGACTCCCAGAGGGACAAAGCATTGGGAACTCATCCACATAGTTCTAAGAAACAACATGGTGAGCAGGACTCTGAATTTTTCCAGGGTTCTTCAACTACCCCAACTGGGAGAGGTGTGATAATATCATAGCCAGGGTAATGTAGGCTGAGGCTTCTGACTTGCCAATCAACAAGGCATTATCTACATAGAAAAATATTTGGACAGCAGAAGAAAGGGGCACTTATTCTAATCCTACCCCTTGTCCCCACAGATGGCAAGTGGCAGGGGTTTTGTCCCATTAGCATTTTTCTTCTTGATTGGGAGAATCCCTTATGGCACTTATGGGACATATCAACACAGCAACTGCTGTCAGACATTGAAATAGAGAAATAACAGCAATAGACGGGATAGTGAGTTAGCCCGAGAGGTCCCCCGCACAGCACCTCAACCCTCCCCAGAGTATACAGAGTAGGCTCAGATGGCTGCATGTGGCCTTTAGTGCCCTTTGGAAACAAAGAATCCACAACCACACCCTTCTCATCTTTTCCTTAAAGCATTTGGAATTGGATAGAGAGGGAGGGACGGAGGTATAGAGGGAGGGAGCAGCTTCATGCCACTGTGGAAGCACATCAATTTTTCTATCCTGTGTAACCAGGAGGCTGCTTGTGGCACAGCCAATTCTGCTGATCCACTGAACGCTCTTTACCCTCATTGCCATCACTGTTGTTTATTTCTGCTTTGGAAACTCCTTGAGTCAACAGCTACAGTCATGTTGCCTTTTACCTGGGGTCTCAGTTCTTGCTGCCCCTTTGTCATAATAAATATCCCCTCCCTAGCAAAACCCAGAACACCATTCAAGAGACTTGCTTTAATTCTACCTCTTGAGCTCAGCCTCTAGGTAAGAGAAATGGGGAAGCATTACTTCACACTTCTCCTGCCACTTGGGGGAGGGCATTTTCTACTGAATCACAGAAGCTATTCTCAGTTTCCCTAACCAGGTCTACAAATCCCTCATCCTTTCTTTTCAAGAAAGACATGTTTCGGTCAACATTCCATCCCATTACCCTGAACTCTCAGCAACTGAAAAATCTGAGATTTTTACCATCCTTACAAGCTAAGAGATTAGCCTGCTATAGTTTCAGGGATGCTGGCAGAGGACATGAATCTTGGAGCAAAAATAAAATGTTTACTATTCACAGCATAGCAAAGAGAGTGAGCTGTTTGTGTCAGTACCCCTTGGCCAGAGGTCCTATTGAAGATGGATGCTGCACATGCAGTGAGTTTGCATCACAAATGAGGAACTCACGTGTAGGGAACTCAAGTATTTTTTAATGGGCTGCAGAAAGAGTCTGCCTGACTTTTGCCCTGGAGTGACATGTTGCTTTCATTTTACTGGACAGTGTTGGGGTAATTCTCTCCCATTTCCGTATATCTTGCAATTAGCGACACTGACAGTCTTTCTCTGGACCAGCAGTTCTCAACCTGTGGCTCGCAACCCCTTTGTAACAATGAAAATATTTTCACAGCATTAGGAAAGTTGAGAACCACTGCTCTGGACATCATTATGTGCCACAGACATAGTGACAGAAAAATTTGAGACCAACCTGGACTTGTTACAAGGCATTCTTTTAGCCTTTGTCTCACTCAGATTGTGAAGCTTTTTGGATTCCTTATTAAATGGGTCTGATCACACACCCAACTGAGGTGTGTTGCCCTTAAAATCAAAAAGGCCCACTAGGCCCTAGGACTCTTTTTCAGTATAAAAAGGGCCAGATACAATGACCTGTCACTCACCTTAGAAGATTTATCTTGACATTGGACAGACTGTTGGATCCCCAGAAATCTTGCTGAAGTAGCAGGCCCTTGAATTTTTATGGAGCTATTTTTCCCGCCTTCTGGCAATCATGCCTTACAAAGAGTAATTTACTAAGGATGGTTTTTGTCTTCTAATGCATTTTCTACCTTGTGAGGATAGCTTTGTAAAGTGGCTTATATACTTTAGAAAAAAGAGAAGCCATTCAGTGATTCAGAAATTGTAAAAGAGTGCATCGTCCAAGTTGTAGATGCACATATGAAAATCCCAATAACATTTCAAAGTACAAACAACTGCCTCTTTCAAGGAGAACCATAACTGATTAACAGCATGGATTAGCCTTCAACTTAACAACTTCGTGCAGTACTTCAAAAGGAAAATACATATTATTCAGTCATTTTGGATGAGTCAACTGATACTGCTGACTTGGCCCACATTTTATTCTTCATTTGGGTCATAACGGAAGGTTTTCTTTGCTGTGAAGAGTTACTCTCTTTGGGTACCCTTGGGAACAGAACATGGGGAATAGAAGCCTTCAACAACTTTCAAGATAAATGTGAGAGCTGGAATAAATTCAGTAAATTTAGTGAGTGTATGTACAGATGAAGCACTTTCCTTGACAGAAAAAATATGAAAGGTTTGTTGCACAGATTAAAATAAGTATTAACAAATCCAGATGCTCTCATTTCTTTTCATTGCATCTTGTATCAGAAAAATATTTGTGCTAAGCTATGATTTTAAGCGACACTTTGCAACAAGTTATAAGTATTGTTAGCTATATTTATGCAAATGCAACCTGGCATTGTCAGTTTCATAACATGCTAAAGTTGAATGATGAGGTATTAAGTGTGGGTTTGCCATATCATTCTAAAATGTGCTGGATATTTCTGGAACAGGTGTTAGCCAAAATTTTATCTCTGCCAGAACAGATAGTTAAATTTTATGAAGAACAGAATCAGTAATGTGAATTACTGAAAGAGTTTTCTATAGAAATGCAGCATTTCTGTTTGATATCATGTCAAATCAAAACAATTTGAATATTTGTAAGGTAAAACTAAGTCTATATGATATGTGGCAAAAAACTCAAGTGTTTTGAAGGAAGCTATCTTTTTTCAAAATACTTCTTCAAAAGGAAACGTCAGATGAACATTTTCTCTAGTTAGCAAAGGTCAGTGATGAGCAGAATGATGTATGCAAATCATTTGAAGAATACACACCTGTTACAGACCTATTAATTGAAGAACACATTGAAAGGTTCACTGACTTTGAGAATCATGACATCACACTCAAATTAGTATTTCACCCTCACCTAGTAGATACCACCAAAGTACTTAAAGATCTATATATGGTATTAATTGAGCTCTCAGTAGATGGCGTTTTAATGTCATTGTTTAATGTTAAGAAAGATCCAGCTAAAATATGGAAAAAGTCAGTGAAACACCCACACTTTCAGCAACAAGCACAAAAAATGATTTCTTGTTTTTCAGTCACTTATTGCTGAAAATCTGCATTCTCCTACCTAACCTAAATCAAGAGTCCCTTACAGTCACAATTGACTGATACCTGTCTAGACAATCAACTGAAACAGACCTCCATGCTATAACCAAATATTCAAATGCTTTCCAACAAAAACCAGACACAAAATGATTAAAAGGTGAGTTAACTTTAAAGTTAATAGTGTTCATTTTTTACATTAAGTACATAGTAGTTATACTTTTTATAAAATAATGTATATTTTTAAGTATATCTGATTGAAGTTTGCTGAATGTGTCCTTATTTGATTACAGCTGAATTTATGCACCTTCCAACATGACAAGATGGAATCCCCACTCCCATGTAACCACTAATGATTTGAGTTCCAGTTCTCTCGGGAACACTCCCACAATACTAGAGACACTCTCAAAATAGTGGGAAATATGTTTTAAAACAACTCATTTGGGCCCTTGCTGCTGACTCTGAACTTCTCCCTTGTTTGTGTGAAATTTATGACTACTTGCTTATTTTCTCCTAACATATGGGCTAAATTACATCTTCCCTTAAATATATAATTTAAATCACCTTTCCTGCCCATCAGCTTTTCAGGATTCAGCCACCTGTAGGGGCCTAAAGAGATTATATGCTGAATATGCATAGCTCTATGCCAGTCCCAACTTCTGCTCTTGAATCTGAGGCCAGGTAATTCCACAAGTCAACATTTCAACAAACATTTATTGACTATTTCAAAGGTAATGCATGAGTAACTCTAGGGAATACAAAGATGAATTTTTACCTACATCCTCCAGAGACTCACCATCTGATAAATACATATGTTGTCTTTTTCCATTCATGTTGCTGTAAAAGCATACCTGAGACTGGGCAATTTATGAAGAAAAGAGCTTTATTTGGCTCATGGTTCTGCAGGCTGTACAAGAAGCCTGGTGCTGGCATTTGCATCTGGTGAGGGTCTCAGGCTGCTTCTACTCATGGTGGAAGGTGAAGGGGAGATAGTGTGCACAGAGATCACACCGCAAGAAAGCAAGCAGGAGAGAGAGGGTGGTGGTACCAGCTCTCACAGGAACTAAAGAATTAGAACTTACTCACACTGTAAGGACAGTCATTCATGAGAGATCCATCCCCATACCCCAAACACCTCCTATCAGGACCCATCTCCAACATTGAGGGAACAAATGTCCAAACTATATCTGTATCTGTGTTTGATACAAACCATGAGAGAAGCACAATTTAAGGGGTGGAATTTGGATAAAGCCCTAAAAGACCCATGCCATATCAAATGTGGTAATGGGACCAGAAAAGTTGCAGAGGTTGTTAAGGGAATGAAAGAACTACCAATATCCTTGAAGTGAAGGTTTATATTTGTGTTCATGTGGATACAAGGGTGGAAAAGTAGTTAGGAAACAAGTCACAGAGTACCTTAAACTTAAACCTTTACATTGTGGCCCCTATTACGATTGCAACTGTAGATTATACAAGTTGTGTTGAGAAATGTGACACCACTAGACTTGAAGATAGGGCTCATGTGGCAGGACAAGGTAAAGTAGAGAACCCTAGGAGACAAGAATGTTACAAGCTGATGTTGAGAAGATCCCCTGTGTTTGTCTTTAGCACAAGACCAAAACACTCTTGACCTTTTCTTTTGGCAAAAGTTCTTTGGTTTCCCTTTAGGAAACAATGCTTCTTCCAGCTAAAGTACTTTAATTGTTTTTGATACTATTCTGGATCTAGGGGTGAGGATATGGCTTGTGTGGCTCCTGGCGAAATAGTGTGTTCCCCTAACCAAAATTATTGATTCTGTAATGGGCATGTTGAGGTTCTTAAAAGAGAAAGAGGTAATTCTTCTTACTGGAATTGTACTTGGAGGCTAGAATTGACTGGCACACAAAATGTGCTCGGTGAATGTATTTTCAAGGCATCCATTTGACTCTCAGAAAAGGAAGCCTGAAAATGGGGTTAACACTGGGATGGGGCAAAAGGAACTGGGACCTGAGGCACTGTTTGAGCCCTGAATCACGCATTGCTTTAGGTGCTTTCTAAGGCTTTTGTCAGTGGGACACTCCTGGATAAAGTAAGAACCCATAAAACCTCAAGAAACAAGTCTCTAGTTCAGAAATCTAGCTTCAAGGACAAATGTACTTGTACCAGTCAGCTGTTGCCACAACAATGCTGCAGAAAAAAATGTCCCAAAACTCAATGGCTTAAAATAATAATCATTTATTCTTACTTGCCTATCAATATGAGTTGCTTGGGGAGCAGTTGAAATATTTAGGTTGTTTCAAAGGTTTTGTCCGTTTTAATGTCATGTGTTTTTGTAGCTCCATATCTCAATAAATATTTATTCTACTGTGTCGTGGTATATACTGATCGATGGAAAATTTTATACTCTATACATTGATGCTTTTCATTTTTTTCTACTTTTC
>CAUYPK010139319.1:0-16714 GCA_963574355.1 Loris lydekkerianus
CCCTGCATGCGCCCACTTAACCTCCGCTCCGTCCTGCAGCCACCCACTGCCCTCTTGCCGCCCACCATGGCTCTGCTGCACTCCGGCCGCGTTCTCTCCGGGATCACCAACGCCTTCCACCCAGGCCTAGCCGCCGCAGCCTCTGCCAGATCCAGGTAAGCCAAGGGAGACGGAGATGGAGCCGGGACCACAGGCCCTGCCCAGTCGCGCGGCGGGCGCCCCAGTACATCTGCCCTCCCCGCTCCCGAACACACACACACACTATTTCTCTGCAACTCCCTCAGCTTTCCTTTACTGTTTACTGGAGCCTGACGATTGGAAGTCCTCCCCTCCCAGTGACCCTCAGGGTCCCGCATCCCTCTCTCCCCAGCACCAGGCACCGCAGGAGGGCGTGACAGCGCAGTCCCCCAGGGAAGGAAGTGGGGCCCTTGTCGGCTCCCGGACTTGTATTCAGGGCCAGGGGAAAGAAGAGAGCACGCGGCCGTAGCGACTGCCGGCCTTGCGCGGATTGGCTGCGGCACCGGGGGACGCGCGTGCCCTTGACGGGCTGCCCTTGGGAGCAGCTGAACACCTGTAAAGGCCTCGCTCCGGCCGAGGCGGGTGGGCTAAGCAGTAGCTGACTATAGCACCTGTGTGAGCAGCGAGGGAAGCGAGCGGGAGAAGGCTCCCCAGACACTGGCGTTCTGGCCCGGCTTTTCTCTCTTGGCGGGGGGGAGCATCCTCGGGTCTAAGATAACGCCTGTGTCCCTGTGCCCCTTGGGCCTTTGGATCCGAGAAGGTCTAGGTGCACTGAGCATCCCTTTTTGTTTGTTTGTTTGTTTGTTTGTTTTGCCCTCCTTTAGGAGACCCGGGAATGGGAAACTAATAGAGCTTCCTCTCCATTTCTCTTTGCTCTTTCATTCAGTAAATATTTCGTAACCCCAGTTTCTCTGAGCCAGGCAGTAGATGCTGGCGATAATAGTGATGAACAAGAGTGAGAGAACAATAACAAATTGACATTGCTCAAAAAATGACAAATACATAATTTTGTACTGTGATACACAGTATGGAAGGCAAGTTCAATGCATGAAATTGGCTTTAGTAATTGCTTCCTACTAAAGACCCGAGCCAGGCGATTAATTCACACAAGAAGCCGATTTGGGGCAGGCTCCTTTAAGTATACCTAATGAGGAAGCGGAATTTTAGAATCACCCTCAAATAGATAATAACTACAAGGAGCAAAGTGTTGTTTGGCCTTTTATGCGGCTTTAGCTATCGTTTGAATGTATGCACCATGTCTTTAAGCCAGCAGAACAGCCTGTCCTTTCTAAATGCCCACAGTCTTGGCGGTACAATTTTGCCCAGGCTTTCACACTTTCTTCTCTTCCTGATTTGGCTCCTTGGCCCCTTGTCAACGAGTGCTTTTTAAACCTGCCTACCTAGTCAACCAGACTTAGGGAGGAGTTAATTTAAGCAGCAAATTTGGAAAACCAAAAAGAATGCTTAACATTACAGAGAGAGAGAAAGTGTGTTTCACCAATGTAGTCATGTTAAAATACTTTGTTTTGTGGATTTGCCTGAGTGTCCTGACTAAAGCTCTAGTTAAAGTGCTTGGTGAAAATCCCTTGGGGTTAGGATTACAGTTACTCATCATTTAAACTAGAGAGCCTGACTCTTTTTTTTTGTTTGTTTGTTTGGTTTGGTTTGGTTGTTTTACCATTAGAATGTAAGTTCCTTGAGAACAGAGGATACCTCAGCACTTAACAGTGCCTGGCATGTCTTTCAAATTTAGTATTTTTGTGTGGGGGGGGTTGTTTTTGTTTTGTTTTGTTTTGTTTCCGCCGGGGCTGGGTTTGAACCCGCCACCTCTGGCATATGGGACCAGCGCCCTTTATTTTAAACTGATTTTTACCTTAATACAACAGAAACAAGTACAGCATGGCATTTTGATGTTGTATCTTAGATCAAAATTTAAACATAGGTCAGTCACAGTGCAGTGATATTTACAACTAATCGATCATGACCAGTTACAGACTTCTTTGTTCTTTCTTCGCTCCCACTACTTCACTGGAATAGCCTTTAAAAACAAAAACCTAAACTTATAGGGGTACTACTGTTGCAAAATATGTGCCAAAAAAATTAAATTTTAAAATATTTGAGCACCTGATGTTGATGAACTGCTGTTTGGGTTTAAACAGTGAGACATGACTGGATGATAGAACCAGATGCTATTATCTGGCCATGAGTGTTAAACTGTTCAGACAAGGAAATCAGAACCTTTATTCCTTTCACTATAGAAATGATCTTTACCTATAGCTAAATGGTAAAAGTGAAAAACATTTAGAATAGGCCGGGCAGGGTGGATGGCTCATGCCTGTAAGGCACTCTGGGAGGCTAAGGTGAGCAGATTGCTTGAGCTCAGTAGTTCAAGACCAGCCTGAACAAGAGCGACACCCCATTTCTACTAAAAACAAGAAAACTAGGCATGCCCTGTGGCAGGTGCCTGTCATCCTACCTACTTGGGAAATCACTTGAGCCCAAAGAGTTTGAGGTTGCTGTGAGCTGTGACGTTAGCCACAGGACTCAACCCCAGGGTGACCGAGACTCTGTCTCAAAAAAAAAAGAAAAAAAATTTTTTTAATAAACTCAACCTATTGACGTTTCTTTTTACTTTTTATTTTATTTTATTTATTTTTTGAGACAGAGTTTTGCTATGTTGCCTGGTAGAGTGCCGTGGCGTCACAGCCCACAGCAACCTCCAACTCTTGAGCTTAAGAATTCTCTTGTCTCAGCCACCATAGTAGCTGGGACTACAGGCGCCTGCCACAATGCCCAGCTATTTTTTGGTTGTAGTTGTCATTGTTGTTTGGCAGGCCCAGGCTGGGTTCGAACCCTCCAGCTCCGGTGTTTGTGGCTGGCGCCCTAGCCACTGAGCTACTGGCACCAAGCCTGATGTTTCTTTTTAAACAGCCCATTCTAATACAATAAAACTTTGGCATCTGGTATTCTGAAGAACTGAAAATTTATCCAACAAAATACTTGTGTCATTTAAATAGAATTCTTTCTAAATTCAAGTGTATCGTTTAGGTGCATTTTTTAAACACTGGACGTAAGTCTTTTCCTTGATTTTTAATCTGTTTATAATTATTTAGTTCTGGTGATTTAATTTTTAGTGAAATAACAGAAGGAATATCACAAGACTCCTTCATAAAGCAGTGCTTAACAGTGGTACTATAAACATTATTTAGAAGTTCACAATTGTGGTATTATCTCTGCCATTTTTAGCTCTATGATCATGGACAAGTTAATTAAATCCCCATTTTAAAATAAGAAAACTGTGAGGAAGACATTTTAAAACCTGTAAAGCACTAAATATGCTAAAGCCCTGGGGAAATTGCAAGGCATTTCAATTGAAAAGACTTAGATGAAGACTTTGTACCTAGCATTTTTTGGTTGGCTAGTCAATATTGCTCAATGTTTGAGGCTTTGTACTACTTCCAAAGTACATTGATAGGAATCTCTTTGTAGGCCACAGGTTATCAGCTTCTATGTTGTTAGGTTATCAGCTTCAGTTTTGTCCCTAGCACAACCTTGTTTTCATCTGCTATAATTCCTTTAAGAAATAGAGTAATGAAGGGCACAGAGGAGCTGGAATGTGGTCACTAATGTGGAGCCATTCAAATTGAGTATCCCTGCTCCTACATTTATATTAGATTGTTTAAAATTCACTGTTTTTAAGTTGATTTTAGAATTCTTCTTAAGAGATATACCAGAAAACTCAAGACTATTGGTTCTGTTTAATGTTTGCAAGAACCTGACAGATTGACAAATATGTGCTTTTGACACTATTTAAAAAGAATGATGCCTTCTGTCCTTGTGGTTAAGAGCAATAGGCAGTGGCTCTGTCATTATTGATTGAAGGCCTTGGAAATAGGTTTCTTTTCTTTTCTTTCTTTCTTTCTTTTTTTTTTTTTTTTTTTTTTTTTTGAGACAAAAGAAGTCTTGCTATGTTGGCCAGACTAAACTAGAACCCTGGGCTCAAGTGATCCTCCCACCTTTGCCTCATGAGTAGCTGAGGCTACAGGCTCACCCTGGGGTGCCCAACCAGACCGTCTTAAAAATGAAAATTGCTTTGTAGAATGTTCTCTTTTATAATCTAATATGTCCTTGACATTCAAAGTATCCCTTTCACTCAGCAATTAATGACAGTGATGTAGATAGGCAGGTGGCTACATGTTTTCAGGGTCTGAATTATGGATAAGAAATAACGAAAGCTGGCTGGGCACTGTGGCTCATGCCTGTAATCCTAGCACTCTTGAGAGGACAAGGCAGGAGGATGGCTTGAGCCCAGGAGTTTGAGGTTACAGTGAGCTGCAAGAATGCCACTGCATTCTAGATGGGGGGACAGAGCAAAGCTATGTCTAAAAAAAAAGAAAAGCACATAGCACTCTGGGAAGATGAGGCAGGTAAACTGCCTGAGCTCACAAGTTTGAGACCAGCCTGAGCTGGAGCAAGTCCCTGTCTCTAAAAATAGCTGAGAGCTGTGGTGGGCACCAATAGTCCCAGCTACTTGGGAGACTTGAGGCAAAAAAGTCATTTAAACCCAAGAGTTTGAGGTTGCTGTGAGCTATGACAGCCCGCACTCTACCAAGGGTGACAAAATGAGACTGTCTCAAAAAAATAAAAAGAAAGAAAAGGAAGAGCAGAAAAGACATGCATTTGGTCATGAAATCTCACAACTATATACGCTCTTTGAATTCTCTACTAACTGGCCTCAGCAGGCTCCATACCAGGATGCAAGGTGGTTACACATACAAATGTAATAGCAATAATTTAGCAACACTGATACCAGTTAACATCAATCACTCTGCCAGGCTCTTTTCTGAGTGTTTTTTTTATCCTTATAGCAACCAACCCTGTATGATAGGTACTGTTATGCTCCCATTTTACAGATGAGGAAAGTTGAGACTTAGAGAAGCTAATTCATGTGCCTCTGCTCACACAGCTGGTAGGTGGCTGAACTATTATTCTAATTCATGCCATTTGCCCAGTACCGAATTTGCACAAGGCACGCTATTGAAAGAACCCATTAAAAGAAGAGACTAAGAAATCAAAAAAAGGAATTATCTGCCCTTAAATAACGGTGAACTAACTGTACACACTAATTACAACTATTGAGACTGATGCAGTTTTTAACTTACCAGGAGAGCATGAATTCAACTCTGTCCTGCTAGCCACTGTGCCTCATGAAGGAGTGAGGTATATAAATGCTGACTGGCCACAAGTTCAGTAAGAGAGCCTTTGTCAGGAGATAAATGTTAATGAAATAATTCTCGAGTTCATCAGCATAGTGAGCACAGAGAACTTCTGCTGTGCTATGCTGATACAATTGACTGAGATTGGATAAATGATCACTAAGGGAACTTGGGTGATTTGACCTGGGTTATTTGGAGCCTTGCTTCCTTACCTTACCTTCTACTGTCTGCTCCAACAACACTCAGTTCTTTCTCACCCTTAAGCTCTACTTGGAATGCCCTTTTCTTTCATCCTTGGCACTCAACTTATGGGTCACATCCTCCTAGAAGCCTTCCTGACTTTATAGTAAAAGTGGTTCTCAACCTTCCTAATGCCACAACCCTTTAATACAGATGATGTCATCATGCAGGGTATTCGTATGTGGGCGTTTCTGCATGTGGGCGGACCTGCCTGGAGACCGGTAGAGGAGTCGTGTCTCTGTTCCTAAGACTATCAGAAGTATGTGTTTTCGGACTCCCAAAGGGGTCGCAACCCACAGGTTGAGAACCGCTGAGTTGTAGTATTTTCCTCCCTTCCTCAAGCTATTAACTCCTCGTCAGGGTTCCCATAAATAATGTACTGTGCCTGTTTTTATCACTATCCATCATCTCACTCCATCCAGCATTGTTTACAACCCCCTCCCGGACTTCTTGGACTAATCTGCTAGTAAGGCATTGTGTTTTACTCTTTTTACATGAGCACCTAGCAGGTTCTTAATGATTGATTTAGGACATCATAGAGACTTTGTGTTATATGTCATGAAACCATATAAAAAGCTTCTTGCTTACTTCCCCTCAAGAAAAGAGGTAAAATAATCCTTTTCTAGAACAGTAGTTTACAATGAGCTTAAAAAACCTCCTTTTGATACATTAATGCATCCCTTCTGCCAACAGGGTATTTACTGGAAGAAAAGATAGTACTTTCCAAGGGCCATCTAGGAAATCTCAAAGATAGTTCTATAAGTATTTTAAGGTTAGTTGGTTGGTTGGTTGGTTGGTTTTGGGGGTTTGTTTGTTTGAGACAGTCTCACTCTGTTCCCCAGGCTAGAGCACAATGGCCTCATCATAGCTCACTGTAATCTCCAGCTCGTGGGCTGCAGCGATCCTCCTGCCTCAGCCTCCTGAGCAGATGGACTACAGACACGAGCTGCCATGCACAGCTATAATTTTCATATTTTTTTGTAGAGACAGTGTCTCACTTGTGATCAGGCTGGTCACCAACTCCTGGCCTCAAACAATCCTCCCATCTCAGCTTCACCAAATGCTAGGATTACAGATTGCAGATATAAACCACCACACCCAACTAACATTCAAAGATAGCTTTAAGTGAAAGTCTTTAAAAAAAAAAAAAAAGTTTTTTTTTCTGTATTTCACATCCAATTTGGGGAATGCCAAATAAAAAGTTGTTTGGTCATTTAAGACAAGATTATGAGTGCTACGGAAAAAATCACTGGTTACCTATTTAATCAAAATAATAATAAAACATTAAAATTATGAAGCATAATTATAAAGAACCTTAACTCTTTCCATATGTGAGAAACTAGGTTTTTGTTTGTTTTGTTTAAATAATCAAGGATGTAATAGAATGATATAATATACAACATAAAGTATAGAAAAGTACTGTGGCAAAGCACAGAATCTCTACCAGCTAGGCTGATCGCACAGAAAAAAAACCCTTCATATTATAGCTGAAGTCATTAATCATTAAACCATAGAAACTAGCCTATCAAGACTGAGCAAACTTTGTTAAAAATGTTAATTCATCATAGCTTCTTTTCAGATTTAGTTATTATAAATCAAAACAAAATTCACGTTCTGAGTTTTGTTCTCATATGCTCTTTTATATGTGGAACATGCTTTAGGATAGTAGTTCTCTTTTGGGAACATATTGAGATGTTATTTATGATGTTATTTTTTTGTTTTGTTTTTGAGACAAAGTCTCACTTTGTTGCCCCCAGTAGAGTGCTATGGCATCACAGCTCACAGCAACCTCAACTCTTGGGCTTAAGCAATTCTCTTGCCTCAGACTCCCTAGTGGCTAGGACTTCAGGCACCTCCAACAACACTTGGCTATTTTTTTCATCGTTGTTGTTCAGCAAGCCTCAGGCTGGTGAACCCACTAGCCCCCCCCCCCCGGAGGCGCCCCAGCCCATGATGTTATTTATTTATGCAATTTGTTTCGATTATTGCTACTTTCAGATTAGTCACTAAGTATTAATATAACAAATTTCTCAGTTCTGATTTCTGATACAATTAATTTATTATTTATACCCATATAAAAGCTCTTTCAGGTTTTAAGAGTATGCCAACTATGGTGGCATGCACCTATACTCCCAACTACTTGGAAGTCTGAGACAGAAGTACTGCCTGAGCCCAGGAGTTCAAGGTACTCCAACCTAAGCGACAAAGTGAGATACACGCACACACAAACCCTAAAAATTATAATAATAATAAGGTTTAAGAGACCAAAAAGTTTGAGAACTACTGTTTTGGACACTGCTGTTTTTCCTTGAAAAACAAAAACACAGTTTACTTATCTGTCACTGTTAACCTGGTATGGTCTCAACTACTCATTAATTATCTTTTAACCAAAGTATCTTCTTTTTCACTGAGACAACTGAGGGGAGAAGGTTGTGATGTCAGTCCTAGGCAAGCATTTTAAATAGTCTAGTTGCAAGAAAACAAGCTAGGGTTCCCACTGATTCTGCATTATGGTAAGTTGTCGAGGTATTTCATTATATGTTATAATGTAATAATAGAAATAAATTACACAATAAATGTTACGTGCTTGAATCTTCTTGTAAGCCACCACCCACCCTCAAGTCATTGAAATTGGGCCCTAGTACCAAAAGAGTTGGGGACTGCTGACCTAAAGATCATGGAAATTATCTTCAAGCTGATATTACAAAATATATACAGGCCCACACAAGAGAAAAACACGTAAATTCAAGAGGAGGAGAGGAGGTTAGTAAGTTCCCACCGAATGGGTACAATGTAGGGGTATATGGCATACTTCCTGAATGAAGGACTCAAATGCAACTGAGTCTTTACCTCACAAACGCTAACAATGTAACCTAATTGTATATGCCCTCATGTTAATCTGAGATTTAAAAAAAAAATGCAATTACTATTCTCTAAAATCTCATAATCCCAGTCTAATGATGAGAAAAAAACATCAAATTCCAAAATAGGGGTATCCTATAATATACCTGACCAGTATTCCCAAAACTGTCACAGCCAAGAAGAGCCTAAGGAGATGTGACAACTAAGAATAATGCAGTACCCTAGATGGAATCCTGGAACAGAAATAGGTAAAAACTGGGCGGCGCCTGTGGCTCAGTCAGTAAGGCACCAGCCCCACATACCGAGGGTGGCAGGTTCAAACCTGGCCCCAGCCGAACTGCAACAACAACAAAAAAAAAAATAGCCAGGCATTGTGGCAAGTGCCTATAGTCATAGCTACTTGGGAGGCAGAGGCAGGAGAATCGCTTGAGCCCAGGAATTGGGGGTTGCTGTGAGCTATGATGCCACAGCACTCTACCTGGGGTGACAGCTTGAGGCTCTGTCTCAAAAAAAAAAGAAAAGAAAAAGAAAGAAATAGGTAAAAACTAAGAAATTCTGAATAATTTGTAGACTTCATAATGTATCCATATGGGTTCGTTAATTGTAACAACAAATTCCTATATAAAATGTTAACAATAGGGGAAAATGGAGGAATGGGTATATGAGAACTGTCCTGTTTAATAATAGAGTAAAAATATATAATTGCTGTTAAAATTAAAAGTTTGTTAGAATAATTCAATTTAGTTTAACACAATTTCTATTTTTTATAATTTTAAACACTATCTAAGAGTAGTATTGGTTTATTTTATCAGTAAGCCAGTATACATTTAGGAAAAGCAAATTCACATAGCATAAAATGTATGCTATATTATACTTAACATGAATAAAAGAAAACTAAAACTAGTCTCATTTACCAAAGATTTTCCTTACTTATATGAACTTGAATGTCTATAATGCTTCTGAGCTTAATTAAGAAAAGTAAAGTTTAGGGCAGCGCCTGTGGCTCAGTGAGTAGGGTGCCCGGCCCCATATACCGAGGGTGGCGGGTTCAAACCCGGCCCGGCTAAACTGCAACAAAAAATAGCCAGGCATTGTGGCAGGCGCCTATAATCCCAGATATTCTGGAGGCTGAGGCAAGAGAATCGCCTAAGCCCAAGAGCTGGTGGTTGCTGTTAGCTGTGACAGCACGGCACTCTACTGAGGACAACAAAATGAGACTCTTGTCTCTAGAAAAAGAAAGTTTAAGTCTAACAATTTGAAAGAACTAGAAATTTAGTGTGCCACTTCCTGAGAATTTTAGGAATGTTTTATTGCTACAGATGCTTATTTATGTCTATAACATAAGTAGAACAAAGTACTTACAATTTGAGACTTTTAAAATCTAATTTATCAGTACTCTCCAGAGATAGAAAATATTTCACATTCAGATACTCAGAGTTTAAGAAAAGAAGGCTTTCTCTGGGTGACGCCTGTGGCTCAGTGGGTAGGGCACCGGCCCCACATACCAAAGGTGGTGGGTTCAAACCGGGCCCAAGCCAAACTGCAACAAAAAATGGCCAGGCATTGTGGCAGGAGCCTATAGTCCCAGCTACTCAGGAGGCAGAGGCAAGAGAATCACCCAAGCCCAGGAGTCAGAGGTTGCTGTGAGCTGTGTGACTCCACAGCATTCTGCTGAGGCTGATAAAGTAAGACTCTGTCTCTACAAAAAAAGAAGGGAGCGGGGGGAGCTTTCTCAATTACTGACATGTAGAAAGCTTCTAACTCTTCAGATCTATTCCTTCAGCCACAGGGCAAGAATAAACATAAAAACAAAGAACTCAAGAGTCTAATTTTTAAAAAGATATAAAACTCTTAATTGATTTAAGCTCCAAATAAACAAAGGCAAATGAACAAAAAGCTTAAGCCAGATTATCTGTTGTCTCTCAGAAGAGAATAGATCTCTGCCATCCTTCAAAGTGCCCAATGGTTACAAAAGAACCAGTGTTGTAGTCATTGCTGCCACCAATGGGGACCAGCTTATTGTCCATAAGTAAACCAAAAGCACGATCCCAAATCAGTAGAGGATGGGGAACAAACTAGAACAACCATTTAAACTTCTGTTGCCTAAAGAAAAATGGGATGTACTTCCCCAACAGCACAATTCACCTGCCCCAGTCAAGTGACATCCCTGGGCATCAATGGATCGCCTCCAAGACTGTTAAAGGATAGTTGTCTTGTTTGACTAATACAAATATAAAATGATGAATATTCAAACGTTAAAGTTCTGCTGATTTTTAATTCCTAAATACCTAGCACCTCTTTCCTCCTCTCCACCCCTGCTACTCCACCCTGGTTCAGGTCCTCATCGCTTTGTCTGTTCTGTTGGGTAACAAACCAGCTTCTTCAATGATCCTGCTGCATCTGTTCTTACCACCCTGCACACAGTAGCACTGCACACTATAACCAGGTGGGCTGTACAGAATCTACATCCATTTATGTTCACTACCCTCACCTAATCACCATGTCCCACATGCACACACACCCAAAAAACAACTTTAAAGATTCTTCAAGTTTCACTACATCCCAGGTAGAACCCAAGAACTTGTATATTTAACAAGCTTTCCAAATTATGGCCCTTTAATGTCTCAGCTTTTACCACTCTCATTTCTCACTGCCAAATTACCTGAACTATTTTTTGCATGGGAATTCAGGTCAAATTTAGACTGCCTTTAAAAGCCTGCATTTGCCTTCTGTCTTCCCCCAGGATGATCTGGTGCCCCCATCAGCTTCATGTTACATTTGTATTAAAATTATTGGTCTTTTCCACTCTCCCAGGAGATGCTTTGAAGTCTTTTGCATTATTGGGTTATTGGTTCCTATTGCTGTACCCTGTCATAATAGACTTGTAAATACTTATTGAAATGAATTTTTGGAAGCTCAGGCATCTCTGGCTATGGGAATCTAGGCAAGGTGACTGAGTTCATGTATTTCTCATTTCAGCTCCTGGTGGGCCCATGTGGAGATGGGACCCCCGGATCCCATCCTGGGAGTCACTGAAGCCTTTAAGAGAGACACCAATAGCAAAAAGATGAATCTGGGAGTTGGTGCCTACCGGGATGATAACGGAAAGCCTTACGTGCTCCCTAGTGTCCGTAAGGTGAGCTTGCCATCCATCGCCTGCTGAATCAGGGTGAAGAGACTGAAGGGAGCCCTGGAGAGTGGTAGGAAAAGTGCTGGACAGAAGTACTGGGTAGCACTAACTGCATAAATCACTTAGGTTTTCTTGGCTGCAGGCTCCTTAGCTATAAAAGTCAGAGGAACAGTTCTTTGTAGATGAGGATTACTGTTATTTTCCATTTATCTTACTGTGATTGATTGCCTTAATAAAATCCTCATACACAGGCATACTCTGTCCTTTATTCCTAACTATAGAATTTTTTTCATTCTCGTTTATTTTTGTTATGTTTTTATTTTTTTTATATGAAAAGGCATTTTATTATTATTATTTTACTATATAACATATTAATGAATATACCACATTGCATTTTCTCAAATGCCATATGAGGCACATTTTTCTCCGATTCTCCAGAAAACTTCAGTATTATCTGTCCTTTGGAGGATTCAGTTTCTTACGACGAGTGTGATACTGTCCACGAGGATACCAACGGTGCTTAATAGTAAAGAACATTTTGATAAGTTGTTCTATCATGGGTCCTTGTTCAAGGCGTTCACTTTTTTCTGCTAATCTGGTTTTCAGCACTTGATCATGTGTTTCTTCATTATTACACACAGGATCTGGTAGAGGAATAGGTTTTGTGTGTTCATATGGAATGTCCACAGAAGGATGATAGCATACTATTGTCCTGCCATCAGATGTCAAAGCAAGCTCTACTTTGCAATTATAGTCATCTGGTAGAGAAGAATATGTAGATTTATGACAAACACAATATAAAGCTCCATTTTGGATTGGAAATAAATGTTTCAAGATACTTCTCTTTGATATCCCCCATTTTACTACTGCTCCAGCCATGGTGTATCAAGATACTTATGAAAAAAGATGTTTTGAAGAAACTCTGCTTTTAAAATCTGCTTGTAGGGAAAATTAATTTTCATCCCTTGACAGTGCCTCACTGTGAGCCCGCCATCTTGTTTCCTGTGCTGCCTTTAACAATCACATCCCCGCTGGTATCTGACTGTTTAATGAACTGTTCCCCAGCCCAGCGGGGTATTCCTTGAAGATAGGCCTGGTTAAAAGTCATCATCATCATCCAATTAGAAATGGGCAAAACATCTGAGCAGATATTTCTCAAAAGTAGACATACAAACACCAATAGGTACATGAAAAAATGCTCAACATCACCAATCATCAGAGAAATGCAAATCAAAGCCACAAAGAGATGGCATCCCACCCCAGTTAAAATAGCCTGTATTAAAATGACAGGAAATAACAGATGCTAGCAAGAATGTGGAGAGACTCTTAAGTCCAGATACACATCCAAAAGAAAGGAAATCAGTACATTAACGCGGTCTCTGCATTCCTATATGAATTGCAGTACTGCTCACAATAGCCAAGTAGGGAATCAGCCTAAGTGCCCATCAATGGATGAATCGATAAAGAAATTGTGGTATACATACACAATGGACTATTATTCAGCCATAAAAAGAAAGAAATCCTGCCATTTGCAGCAACATGGATGGAACTGGAGGCCATTATGTTAAGTGAAATAAGCCAGGCACAGAAGGACAAATGTTGCAATGTCTCACTCCCAAGTAGAAGCTAAAGAAGTGGATCTCATGAAGACAAAAAGTAGAATCATGCTTGCCAGAGGAAGAATAAGATATATAAATGTATGTATTACCACTGAACTGTACTCTCAAAAATGATGAAGTTTATAAACCACATATGCATAGTTTACCTCAATTTAAAAAAATGGCAGGCCCAAGTCCAACCATTGCAGTAAATATTGCTAACCTGGGGGCCTAATTCTGCTGCTTTTGTGGCTGCTACTTTATTTATTTTTTTATTTCTGCTGTTTCCTATGAGGTTTTTTCATAATTTTGGATTGTGGTTTGATGTTGAGTTTGTCCATAGGAATTTTTTTTTTTTTTTTTTTTGAGACAGAGTCTCACTTTATTGCCCATGGTAGAGTGCCATGGCGTCACACAGCTCACAGCAACCTCCAGCTCTTGGGTTAGGCAATTCTCCTGCCTCAGCCTCCAAAGTAGCTGAGATGACAGGCACCCGCCACCATGCCCAGCTATTTTTTGTTGCAGTTTGGCCGGACTGGGTTCGAACCCACCACTCTTGGTATATGGGGCTGGCACCCTACCCACTGAGCCACAGGTACTGCCCATCCATAGGATTTTTATGTAGCTTGTGTTAATCGTCTCTGTTCAAAAAGGCTTCTGTATTTGCTTCTGACAGCCTTATTATCAGCTCAGGATTTTTCTGACATTGGACTATTGGGGATAACCCCCGACTCAGGTAGTGTAAATTTAAACCTCAAATGCCTATGCACATGGGTATAATCCCGTAGTTGCATTCAGGCACTTGTTATACTTTCTCAGAAGAAAATACTTTTTCAGGCCAGGTGCAGTGGCTCACGCCTGTAATCCTAGCACTCTGGGAGGCTGCGGCGAGCGGATCACCTAAGCTCAGGGAAAAAAAGCGAGACCCCCCTCTCTACTAAAAATAGAAAAACTAGCTGGGTGTTGTGGTGGGCACCTATATTCCCAGCTACTAGGGAGGCTCAGATGAGGAATCGTCCTTAAGTCCAAGATTTTGAGGTTGCTGTGAGCTGTGACGCCTCAGCACTCCACCCAGGGTGTCAGAGTGAGACTGTCTCAAAAAATAAATAAATAAATAAATAAATAAATAAATAAATAAATAAAAGAAAAGAAAAATATTTTTTTCTGCCCAGACCCCTTTAGAGGTGAGCAGAATCTTTCCAAATGTGCCCTGCAAAGGTACTATCTTTACACAGGTTTCTCAGTTGAATGCCTCGTTCCTGTCCTTGGAGGAACAATGAAACCCAAAATTGACAACCCTGTCCTGGAGGACGCCAAGGTACTAGATGCTGCTTGCAACTCCATTAGTAGACCCTGAGCAGTTCTTTCCTTTTGTAAATTTAGTTATTAGGAATAATAGACAATAATAGGAATTAACAGAAGCTCTAAAACCTCTCCATCACATCCCCATGTGCCAAATATCACCTTCTTGCCTAATTTGTCAGATGCTCCACATTGCTCTCTCAGTCTTTTCTTTGTTTGTTTTTTGTTTTTGCTTATTATTTCAGATTAATATGATGGTACAATTAGGTTATAATGTTTCCATTTATTAGGTAAAGCTCCTCTTATAATTGTGCCCCACCCCCAAGAGGTGAGCTATATACTTTTACACTGTGCCCATTAAGTGGGAGCACACCCATCCCCCTCCCTCCTGTCCTCCTCCCTCCCCCCTCCCCCATATTGAATTGAATTGCATTTTTCTCTTTTGTGGGCATGTTAGATTGTCTACTGGCTTCTTATTAGTGTTAAGTACACTGGATACTTGCTTTTCCATTCTTGTGATACTTTACTAAGAAGAATGTGTTTCAATGCCATCCCGGTTAATACAAAAGATGTAAAGTCACCATCTTTTTAAGTGGCTGAAGAGTATTCCAAGGTATGCACAAACCACGGTTTATTAATCCATTCCTGGGTTAATAAACCCAGGATTAATCCATTAATGGATTAATGGTTTGAGTAGATATCTAGTAAAGGGATTGAAGGATCAAATGGAAGGTCCATTTGAGGAAGGAAGGAATTTGAGGATTCTCCATACTTATTTCTAAAGAACCTGAACTAGTTGGCAGTCCCACCAACAATATAAAAGTGTTCCCTTCTCTCCACATTCCTGCCAGCATCTTCAGTTTTGAGACTTTGTCATGTGGGCTATTCTCACTGGGGTTAGGTGATATCTCAGGGTACTTTTGATTTGCATTTCTCTGATGATAAGGGATGATCAGCATGTTTTCATATGTTTGTTTATCATTTGTCTGTCTTCTTAGGAGAAGGTTCTCTTCATGTCTCTTGCCCAGTCATAGATGGAATTGTTTGCTTTTTTTTTTTTTTAAGACAGAGTCTCACTATGTGCCATGTGACGTTACAGCTCACAGCAACCTCAAACTCTTGGGCTTAAGTGATTCTCTTGCTTCAGCCTCCCAAGTAGCTGGGATTACAGGCACCCACTACAATGCCTGACTAATTTTTCTATTTTTAGTAGAGACAGGGTCTCCCTCTTGCTCAGGCTGGTCTCAAACTCCTGAGCTCAAACCAATTTACTTACCTTAGCCTCCCACAGTACTAGGATTACAGGTGTGAGCCACCATGCCCAACTCCTTTTCTTGTTTTACCAGAATTCTGATTTTAACTTTTTGGGGTAGCAATGCTTGTTATCCTTTTTAGATCCAAGTCAAGGGACAAAGCTATGGTACATGCCAATTTCATTTATTTTTAGTTATACAATTTTTCTATTCATCATTAGTTATATAAGTCTAGATATCTGACTCTATTTGTTAGAACTCCTGGTGACAGTATGGCTACAGATCCAAAATATGTTTCTGGGCAATAGTAATAAAAATTTTTATGACCTTGGATACACCCTCTCTCGCTGTACTTGCAAAAAGATGAATAGCCCGTTCTTGCTAGGATGAATGAAGAATGTTTACCTTGGTCAACATTTATTAGTGTAGAACTATGTGCAGCTACTCTTTTAATAAGATAGTCAATCTTAAGCAGAGTTTATAGGTTGTCTTTCATCCAAAGACCTCAAAGAAACTTTGCTAACACTATGTCATTATTAATCATCCAACTTGCCTAGGGAGGTAAGCAGTGGTTGTTTCAGAGAGAGAAATGGAGTTTCCAAGGTTTATGTGACTTCTAAGGGTCACAGGCAGGGTCAGAAATGAGCACCAAGCCCAAACTCCTGTCTCTAAGACACAAGACTCAGCCTCCCAACCCCCAGCTTTCTAACCATTTCCTTCTGATAGAAAATGCAATTTGTGAGAGTGAGAGCAAGATGGCGGCCAAGTAACAGCTTCCCTGCAACTAGGCACCGTGAGTCTGGGGAGATAAGACTCTAGGCATCTCTGGCTGGGGATCTGCCTATAATCATCCCTTTGAGGATACAGGGAGTCAGCGAGAGACTTCTGGACCCCAAGAGGAGGACAAAAACAGTGGAAAACTGCCAGGAGCCAAAAACCTGAGTTTAAGCTTATCAGGAATATCCATAGCCGGTTTAACAGGAATAGTCACAGCTGGAAAGCATTTAAGGACGAGTAAGGCATTGTTACCCTTGGCTCCAGGAACTTGATTCCAGACACTAAAAACATCACACCTGCTCCTGTGGGTCGGGGCAC
>CAUYPK010139332.1:0-35037 GCA_963574355.1 Loris lydekkerianus
ATCTATCATATAGAGCTATATGTATGGAAAATTTTGATCAGTTTTTTAAGAAATGTATCCTGTTTGCAAAGGCACAATAAAGTTGCATCTTATAGACTATAGGCAATAAAGCTAACAATAAACCTTATTTAACACAAACCATATTCATATTCTCTGTTCATTTGATTTTAGAAAACATCTAGCATATTTGGTAGTTTCAGGGATTTCATTTACCTTTTAAAATTCTGATATATTTAATTTATAATTTCAGACTGATTAATAGATAGTTTTAGAAAACTATAAGAAATACTTTGTTAATGTATGTATTCCTATGTAAAACACATGGCTTCTCCTGTGTATATTTTTAAAAATTAAAGAAATGCACATTGTAAAAGTGTTTTGTGGAACCAGTCTGTATGCCAGGTGACAAAGGTGTGAGGGAGGGAGTATAGAGGTGTCAATTGTGAGAAAGTTGCTGTCTGCATTTGCTGAGAGTCTCCCTGTAAAGAAATTTTTTTTAATCTTTGTCACCATTTTATTCTGTTACTGTGCCACCAACAATGTGAGAAGAGGTGGCTGGGCACCATCCTGAGTTTCTAAGTCAGAGTTTTTTAGTTTCTGGGCTCACGCCCATCCTGTGCTCTGGAACATAGTAAGTTTATGAGTTAAGTTTTGCAGTAGGAGCTGCAAAACAGCTCAGTGTCCAGCCTGCTGGTGGGGAGGAACATGTGCACTTAGCGTTTCCAGAAGGAACAGGTTGAATGGCCTATCCTACTCAGTGACAACCTAAGGTGGTAGGGGCCAAGAATTTATATTGTGCTCCTTTTGTATACATGGGTCATTAAGAAATTTTTAAGATAAAAAAATTAAAACGTGTAATCTGTACAGACAGAAACAAATGAAGCCCCCTCAGCAACACAGAAGAGCTGAGCAAGTTGAAACGAATAGGTGAATGAGAAAGGACGCTGTGACTGTGTTTCTTGGAAGTGAAGTAACGGACCATAAACACTATCTGTCTCAAAACTTTCATAGTGACCTAGTTTTAGAGATAAACTTGGTCTTACCTGAAATTTTAGGATATTTCCTACTGGTTAGAAGAGGCTTGAGTACCAACTTACCTGCAGCATTCGGGCTCTCCAGCACTCAAAAGTGTCATTCATGGTTCAGCAGCGTCAACATCATCTGGGACTTTCTGAGAAATTCAGCAGCTCAGGCCCCAGCCCAGGCGTCCTGAGTCAAAATCTGCATGGTCATGAGAAAACTGGCTTCCCTGGCCAGGAGCCTATTGGAGACTTCCTATTTTATGTGAGCCTTCCTCTTAAATGCAGCACATAGAGATCAATATGCTAAACAGAATTTATCTTTTTTTTTTTTTTTTTTTTTTTTTTGTAAGCAAACACTGGTATCTTTTACAATCAGGTACTATAGTACCTGGCTAGTAAGGGAAGACCAATTTGTCCTTTTCTTTCTTTCTTTTTTTTTTTTTTTATTGAAAACAGTCTCACTTTGTCGCCCTCTATAGAGTTCTGTGGCATCATAGCTCACAACCACCTCCAGCTCTTGGGCTCAAGCAGGTCTCTTGCCTTAGCCTCCCTAGTAGCTGGAACTATAGGTGCCCGCCACTATGCCCAGCTATTTTTGGGGTGGTTGTTTGTGTTTAGCAGGCCTGGCTGGGTTCGAACCAGCCCCGATGCATGTGGCCAGCACCCTAACCACTGAGCTACAAGTGCTAGGCAAATTTATCTTTTTCTTGATGATTAAGTCTTGAGGCATCAAGAAAAAAAATTAGTGTGCTCTGTACTGTTTTATTTATTTTAAAATATCAGTGTATTTCTTTAAGCATTAGGTAGTTGAGTGAGTATTGTATTTGCAGCATGGTAATACTTTTCCACTGTGCAGCACAACGGGGAAGGTAAAGATGCAAAACAATGGATTTTTTTTTTTTTTTTTTGAGACAGAGTCTCTGTCGCTCTCTGTAGAGTGCTGTAGCATCACAGCTCACAGCAACCTCCAACTCTTGGGCTTAAGCGATTCTCTTGCCTTAGCCTCCCAAGTAGCTGGAACTAAAGGTGCCCACCACTACAACCGGCTATTTTTTGTTAGATTTTGCCACTGCTGTTTTAGCTGGCTGGGGCCGGGTTTGAACCCACCACCCTTGGTAAATAGGGCCAGCGCCCTACCCACTGAACCACAGGCGCTGCCCCCAAACAATTAATTTTTGTAATGGCAGAGTAAGGACTAAAAATGTACCTTGAAACAAAATAGTAGCTTGATGCCTCTCCTCCCCCAATAGAGAAACTTGATAATACCCCAGTAAAGCAGAGGACAGGCTTTCCTACCTTTTTCCCCTTCAGCAACCAGTAAGAATAAATTTAATATAACCCTGTATACATGAAGTTTATAGTACTGACACAGGTTTTAGAAAATATTTTATGCTTATGTTTGATATTCTCTATTTCTATTTTTAATGCTCATCAAGACTAATTTGACATTATGACCTTCTAGTGGGACACAGTTTGATAAACCTTGCACGAAAAGACAATGATGCAATGATGGACCTAGTCACAGATCACTTTGAAATCTCAATCCATATACAATAGAAAGTACTTCTCTTTCAGCTCTGCCTACCCCCAAAAAACTTTCCATAATAGAAGAGGGATTTTGGATACTCCTGAGACTTCTATGCTGGTAAATGTTGCAATATAACAAGGGAGACCTGATGCCTTAAAGAAACTTACAGCTTTCCTGGTCCCTAAGTGCAGTCTTTCAACTGAATCAAAGATTTTATATAATCCTTTTATTAAAAGGAATACAGTAGAAAAATGAAGCTTTTCTTGACTCCTTTGGTTCTTAGAAAAAAATGATCTTGAAATCAGAAAGTTCCCTACTCCTGCAAGGGGCTTCTTTCTAAATATTGGCTACTTAAATAACTTACACATATGTAAAATAAATGCAGAAAATACTTAACATGTGGTATGACATCTTTAGTTTATGTACCTACTATGTGCAAGGAATTGAGATGAAACTGCTTGTGTCCTACTGGCAAGTATAGAAAAGTAGAGATGAGCTCCTTACGGGGAGGTTGGTAACACCGGAGGTCTTACCAACTTCTTTCTGTCTGTTTGTCGTGTTCATTTATTCCGGTGACTTGGTACCAGGAACCATTCTTTGGTACTGGGAACTAAGAACCAAGGAACACAGACCTGACTGGCCCCCAGCCTGATGCTCTTTCCTTCTTGTTTCATTTCAAAGCAGGTAGTCAAGTAAAAAAGTATCTTTGGTTTCAAGATGATGATTTTTTTTTTTTTTTTTGCAGTTTTTGGCCATGGCTGCGTTTGAACCCACCACTTCCAGCATATGGCACCTACTCCTTTGAGCCACAAGCGCCACCCAATGACTATTGATTTTTTTTTTTTTTTTTTTAATTTTTGGCCAGGGCTGGGCTTGATCCCGCCACCTGTGGCATTATGGGGTCGGCGCCCTATTCCTTTGAGCCACAAGTGCTGCCCAAGATGACTATTGGTTTTTTAGAGAGTTTTGAAATGTTTCATTTACCTGATTTTAAAATCAAAAACAAGACTATATCAGCTCAGTGCCTGTAACACAGTGGTTACAGCGCCGGCCACATACACTGAGGGTGGCAGAGTAGAACCTGGCCCAGGGCAGCTAAACAACAATGAGAACTGCAACAAAAAAATAGCCAGGCATTGTGGTGGGCACCTGTCGTCTCAGCTATTCAGGAGGCTGAGATAAGAGAATCGCCTGAGCCCAAGAGTTTGAGGTTGCAGTGAGCTGTGATGCCATGGCACTCTATCGAGGGTGACAGCTTGAGACTCTGTCTCAAAAGAAAGAAAAAAAAAAAAAGACCATAAAATATTTAGCATAGCAGAGCAAGCAGTGAAGAGCTTGGGCTATAGGATTCAATTGGGTTCAAATCCTGATTCCACAATCCCACCAGAATGTGTGCGTGTGATCTTAGGCAAGTGATGGAAACTTTCTATGATTTCATTTCCTCATCCGTAAAATACAATGATAATAGTTCCTGCCTCAGTTTTGATGAAACCTAAGTGAGATACTGACCCGTGGTGAATGCTAAATAACTGGAAGCCATTAGTAGGTCAAGGAAACATAAATCACATGACATTTTCATTATATAATCAGCTAAAGGGGGATGGCTTGGGACCCGTAGCTTAGTGGTTAGGGCACTGGCCACATATACCAGGTCTGGCAGGTTCGAACCTGGTCTGGGCCTGCTAAACAACAATGACAGCTACAACAAAAAAATAGCTAGACGTTGTGGTGGGCAGCTGGAGGCTGAGGCAAGAGAATCGCTTAAGCCCAAGAGTTGGAGGGTGCTGTGAGCTGTGACGTCATAGCACTCCACGGAGGGCAACATAGGGAAGAGACTCTGTTTCAAAAGAAGGAAAAATAATCAGCTAAAGGGGAACAGAAAAGAGGAATTGGTAACTGGCATACAGAAAAGATGTCTAACGGGAAAAATGGGACTTCAGTGGGGGTTGAGATGGCAGAATGACAGCACATTCCTTTCCTGTGCTGCCCAACCTTCCCCAGCTGCCCAGAGCATCCTCATGGAATGGATAGCCATAGCCGGCAACAGCAGAGTGTGGTGGTGGCACTCAGGATTGGGGAACTTCAAATGACACAGTGCTGTCAGGGGCTGAGTCTGTCTGGGACTGAGCTCTTGAGAGACACCCGTGAAGGATCACCCTCCTGTGCACTGGGGTGCTGAGATTGCTGGGTATGTGTAGTAACATATCCATCAAGAAGGGTTACTGTCTGCCCTTTTGGGGGGGAATAGAAATGGGAAGAATCAGACATGAGGCTGCATTCAGAATGTAATCAATATGACCCCGGTTTTGAAAAATTTAGTACCAGTTCATTTTTTCAGCATACGTTTACTGTTTGCTTACTATGTTCCAGGAGCTGGTCTAGGCAATTAAAAAATATATGTATTAAGTATAATGGTCCTTTTGAGGTAGAGACTGTTATCGCCCCCATTTTACAAGTGGGGCAACTGAGTTATCAAGACAGTGAGTCACTTGCCAGAAAAAAATGCAGTTAAGTAGCAGAGCCTGGAGGCTGGTTTAGAGCTTCTGCATTTAACCACTATGCTATTGTGACGTCCTTCAGTTCTCTCTAGTGGATGAATTCTGCTGCTCAAGCCTGCTTGTCTGAGCAGTTACGTGGTGCCTATCTCAGGTAGTCATAAAACTGTGTACTGAGGATTTGCACACAGGCCCAGAACAGGAGGAAGGGGATGCTTCAGCAAAGGAAACTTCTTGGCTTCCTGGTGAAGATTTTGGGGATTTCGAAGGGTATGGTGGGCTCTCTTAAAAGCAGTTTAATGACAGGAGAAGGAAATGACAAATTTCTTTCTTTGGCTTTTTTATTCTACAAATAGGATATATTTTGTTAAATGAATGTTTATTAAATGAACCACACTCAGGCTAAGTTCTAACCAGCTGATACCAAGTTTATGGCATAATAAAGGAATCATTTGTCTACTTCTGTTTTGAGGGGTAAAAAAAAATGTGTATGGACGTCTTCCACATAGCAAGAAGATTTGTATAACCTATGTTTCAGGCTAGCCAACTGGCAAATGAAATACTGTCGGACCTGCGGCTGTCAGCCTTGAAGTGTGGGGCGCTTCTGAATGTAGTATAATGCAAACAGATTGGATGCTGTGGCCACCACTGACCTGAATGCCTAAATCCACAGCCTACCTTTAGTGTGCTTAAGGCCTGCAGGATCTATATATCTGTTTTCTATTTTCTCGTTGGTCCAGAGAGCCAGCTTTAAGGAATGTTTTTTCCTATATTGATATTTTTTAATTTCCAAATTATTTACCACTTTATTTGTGGTAAGTGAAATCCTTTTTTTTTTTTTTTTTTTTAAGGGTCTAAGCAAAAATCAGCAAGTATTTCACCCCCTTCAGAGTCTCCCAAGTGATAGCAGCCACTGTTATCCTAAGTGACCGTTCCATACAGGGTACTGCTGGACAAGCCCTGGCAAGGCCTAATGAGCCTACATGCCAACATGCAGAATTGTTTGTTCACATCCAAGGCCTTCTGTAATAGATGAAGAAACTGGATGCTTCAAGGACCCAGTGCACAAAGTGCACTTAGTAATGCAATTGACTGACTATAAATGTAGTCTAGAGTAGGAATGCTATGAAGGTATAACCACTTTACTGGGGGATATTGTGTAACCTTGTAACCAATTAGGAGGAATCTGTTTAATGTATACTATCATGATTAATGACATTGCTGACACTTACTTTTACTGTGAAGAATATAAAGGTAACAAAGAGAAACAGGAAAGTGGAACAGTGCTTTAAGGAGATATTCTCACTGTTCTCTGGAATTGCTGGCTTTTCGGTAAATAAAAGTGGACCTGTTAATCTCTCATCTGCTTCTGCATTGATTGGCTTGGGTAGTAGGCAGATGGACTCCTTGGTCCAGCAACACAAGTGTAGCCCCTCTGCTGCTAACATGTGCTTAAGGTTGAAGAACAAACGCTACCATGACAGGAAAGGCCCTTTCCTTGTTTTTGCCCTGGCCCAGACTCTTGGACATAGGTGCTCCATGGCCATCTTCACAAGTTTGACCTGTTGTGGGGTGCTCCTCCTCATCCTTCCTAGGGAACCTAGAGACAACCCAGAACTCAGACTCTTACTTCCACAAGAGGGTCAAAAATGGGCACCCTAGGCTCAGCGCCAGCCACATACACCAGAGCTGGTGGGTTCAAATCCAGCCTGGGCTTGCCAAACAACAATGAAAACTACAAAATAGCCAGGCATTGTGGCAGGCACCTGTAGTCCCAGCTACTTTGGAGTCTGAGGCAAGAGAATCGTTTATGCCAGGAGTTGGAGGTTGTTGTGAGCTGTGATGCCATAGCACTCTACCCAGGGCAACAGTGGGGCTCTGTCTCAAAAAAAAAAAAAAAAAATTGGCACCCTCACACTCCTCACACTCATTGGCTCATATTTACAATACTAGCACTCTGGGCAGTCAAGGTGGGAGAATCACATAAGCGCAGGAACTGAAGACCAGCCTGAGCAAGAGCAAGACCCTGTCTCTGCTAAAAAAAAATTAGCAAGCCATTGTGATGGGCACCTGTTGTCCTAGTTACTAGGGAGGCTGAGGCAGGAGGATCACTTGAACTCAGGAGTTCAAGGTTGCTGTGAGCTAGGCTGATGCCATGGCATTCTAGCCTGGGCAACAGAGTGAGACTGTCTCAAAAACAAACAGCAACAAAAAACTGGCATCCTCACCGAGCTGGTCCTCAGCCCCTAGGGTACCTCCTGGCTCTGATCCGCTGAGTGGGTTCAGGGAGAAGGCGGCATAGGAAGTTTCTCAGCTTTCTCTTCTGCCTTCTCACACAGGTTAACTGTCCTGCTTTTCTGTTCTCAAAGTATCTTTGTTTTATAAACTAAAGAAGTGAAAGACAGGTATCTGAAGGACTGGTAGTTTCTATTTTTCACTTGCTGGTTGTATGAGTGTGTTCGCTCTATGATGCCATCGGCCTTTACACTTTTGCACTTTTTGGTAGATATATTTTACTTCAACAAGATGAAGATTTTGTAATTTATTATGAGAGAAATACAATCACATCTGTTACCAAGAAAGAACAAAAGGAAGGAAGGTGATGGAGGAAGAGGCTAATCTGTTTTGATTGATGTGAAAATGGAGGGGGGTTCCAGGGAGAATGTGGGGACTGGACCAGTAATTTTACTTTTTGGTATGTTTCCTAAAGAAACAAAGATGTGTGCAGAATTTTAGTAGTGTTATTATAGCAGTGGGTAAGTTGGAAACAAATGCCAGTTAATAGTTAAGTCATGGCACAACCAAAAATGGAATGCAATATAGCCATTAAAAAGAGGGTACTATAAACGTTTATTCATTCAAGGTTACTTATAAAGCCATAGTACTATCGCATTTTTAAAAACTAACCACATATTTTATATAATATGCATAAAAAGTACCCAGAAAGAATGTACACCATAATATTAACAGGGAATTATACCTGAGGTAAAGAATTATAGGCGATTCTCATTTTCTTATCTACTTAAGCTTTTTTCTCTTAATAATCAGGCTTCACTTGTGCAACACTCTAAGAGAGGAAATGTGCATTTGGGAAAACAGTTTTGGCTTTTGGCGCCTCCTCACGAGATCGGCATCATTCCCACGTCTGCTGGTCAAACAGAGGCCAGGGCCGTGCTGGCAGCTCTCCAACAATTCTATCTTTACAAAATGTAAAAAGTCATTAGTGATTCCAGGAGCATGTTCAAATCTGGTATCTCAAATGTTGAGATTCCAGAGGTTCTCCGTTCAACTTAACTGATGCTCAAATTACCTGACTGGGGCTGGGAGAGCAATCTTGCCTCTATGGAGGGAAGATTTTTCACATTTTCTTTAAAGATGGAGGGATGTATTTTCCAGGATTCAGTTCACCCCTACACTTTATTTTAGGAATTCATACTATCTATAGAATTTCACACTGGATTATAAAAAAGTCTGATGTTGTTCATCTATATTGCAGAACTCTGTCAAAGGCAGAAGTTCTCTTGTTTTATTTCATTATCTTCACTAGTCTCTGGGTACAGTAATCGGTGTATCACAGGTGCTCAAGAAATACTTGTTCCTTTGCAGTTTGAGATACAAGCGGTCTTTCTCTATCTATCTATCTATCTCATACACACACACACACACACACACACATATACAGAGACAGATAGAGGCCTTCGGAAGAATGTATGGAGTGAAGGAAGTAGACCTGAGGTGGGAGGTAAGGTTTCTCTGGCTCCAACCTTAACTTGCTGTATGACTCCAATTAAGCTGTTCCCATTCCTGGGGTTTAGCCTCTCCCCTTGTAAAATAGATGATGAAGAGGTTCAGACTGACTGCATGCCCCAGCCACCTTCAGCTCTGTCAGCATGATTCTGAGAACGAAACTCTCAAGTAGCTCTGGTGGGCCCCTTTCCGCCCTTTACCCCAATATGTGTGCACAACGACATTGTGACCCTTGCAATGTACCAGAGATGTTACGTGATTCTGTTCTTCAGCAGACATTTAAAGAAAAAGTAAGGGTGATGGGTTGGGCCACATCTATGATGCATATTTTTATCTATAATAAAAAAAAAAAAAGAAAGAAAAAGTAACCCTTCCAACCCCACCCCAACTAAAATAATAATCACCACCAACATAAATGAATGAATGAACACATAAGGAAAACCGGGAAAAATGAAAGGGAAAGACTTGCTTCCCTTATAAGGAGAAATCTCAGTTTGAAGTCGTGTAGTGGCTGTCACACAGGGTTAAATATATCTCTCTGCAGGGCTTGGCTTGCCTCCCGTCCTGACCACGGGCCTGAAAGAGAAGCAGGCAACCATAGATGTGGGGACGGCCCCTTCCCAGCCCCTCTGTGCAGCACCCATCCGTGCCTAACCCCTAACCCCCTTCCTGCTTTTGAGGAGTGTGAGAACCTGTCCCTGGGGCACCAGCATGGGACTAGGTGAATGACTTCAACAACTGTACTGAGGGCCTTACTAGCACCATCTGGTTTAATTCTCACAGCAGCCTAAGGAGGTAAGCATGGGGCTTGAGAGGTTAGAGGAGTTGAATGTGCCCAAGGTCACACAACTAGGTGGCTGAGCCAGGAACTGAGCAGAGTTTATCTAGCTTCTTGGAGTGCCTGGAAGTGAGAGGTTGAGACTAGCAAAACCAAAAGTCAACAGCTGACTTGATTCTCAGCCCTGGAGGGTCACAGAAAGAGAGGAGGATGTGAGAGCAAATCACCACCATCAACCAAGTGCAGCTGCTTTGTCTATGTGCGTCCCTTTGAAAACACAAACTTGATACTATGCTAAAAATGTGTGGTAATTCAGTACTGGGCTGGCTTCTCCAAAATAGGCTAATTCATCATGAGTGCCACGTCTACCCTTAGTCCTCCAAAACTTCTCTATGGAAACTGTGCTGACCACCATCATTCTGTATATGAACTCCCAGGTGTATGAATTCCTCAGATATGTTTAATCCACAAAGCTTTGTATTTTAAGGCCAAGTTTTATTCTCAGTTATTTATCTCAAAATGGGAGTTTTCAGAAAATAGGTTAAGAGACGATTCTCTTGCAAAAGCTTCCAACTACACCCCAGGTAATGAAAATGCTAAAAATGTTGTCTTTTTAAAATTTTTTTGAGGAAGCGTCTTGGCCTGTCTATCTGAGTAGAGTGCAGTGGCATTATCACAGCTTACTGCAACCTCAAACTCCTGAGCTCAAGTGATCCTCCTGCCTCAGCCTCCCAAGTAACTGGAACTACAAGTGCCCACCATAACCCCAGCTATTTTTTAGAGATGGGGTCTTGCTCTTGCTGGGGCTGGTCTCAAACTCCTGAGATCAGGCAATCTGCCCACTTCGACCTCCCAAAGTGCTAGGATTACAGGCCTGAGCCACCGTGCCTGGCACTTCTCTTAAGTTAAAGAGTCTTTATCTCTGTTGTATAGCAACTATAACATATACCACAAAGGGATGTAAAATGCAACCCCCACAGATAAAATTTGAACTGTTTTTATCTACTGAAAGGAACTGTCATATATACTTGGTTATCTTTAACATCCTCCACTCCAGCCCCTGGGCACAGGAAGGAACCTGAGTTTTGGACAGAAGTCACAGGCCTGCAACTTGCTGGTAGTATGGCCTGGATGGATCCCTGAATGTCCTAAGCCTCAGTATACTTATCTGTAAAATGGAGGTCATAGTAATTGCTTTAAAAGTTGTTATGACTTGACACACATAAATCAAGTAACTTGTACACTGTAGGCTTTCATCAAATGGTTATTTTTTATTGATAATCTGAGTATTGTGCCTTTGCCACCTTAGGTAGGTTTCCTAGTTTCCTTGTGACCTATGAAAAGGGTCAGTTGTATCTACCACACAAGGTTGCTATGAGGATTAAGAGAGATCCCAAGTACAACCCTTATCATGGTGGCTGGCTAAAGCAGGCATTTGTTAGATGCTACCATAGGGCTGCCTCAGCCTGAAGATGAAGGAGAGAGGAGGCCGAGGCTTCTCTTAACAGTGTGGGTCTTTTTCCTGATCATTTCATAATGATCATGGACTGGAATTGAAGAGGCAGTCGCTTGAGCTGCCAGATAGCTAATTGTCCCTCCCTTTTGTTTCCCTTTTTTTCTGCCCTAGTCCTTGGCAGCAAATCAAGGCCCTACATGGATAGAGGGAAATCAGGAACTGAAGCCATTATCTATTTGGTTAAGGTGATAAAAGATTGGTTTGCCCTCAAAAAAACTAGACCAGGCAAGTAGGAAAAATAAAATGATTTTCTTAAGAAAATAATAAAATGCAGCCAGGTACGGTGGCTCATGCCTGTAATCCCAGTACTTGGGAGTCCGAGGCAGGTGGATTGCCTGAACTCACAGGTTCAAGACCAGCCTGAGCCAGAGTGAGACCTCATCTCTAAAACTAGCCTGGCATTGTAGCAGTCACCTATAGTCCCAGCTATTTGGGAGGCTGAGGCAAGAGAATCACTTAAGCCCAAGAGTTTGAGGTTGCTGTGAGCTATGACACCATGACACTCTACCAAGGGTGACAAAGCAAGACTGTCTAAAAAAAAAAAAAAAAAGAAAGAAAGAAAAAGAAAAGAAAAAAAAATCCACATGGAATCATTCAAATAAAGAGGACCTCGGGTCATTTGAGGAGGTAGGATGAATGGGGGGAATCCTCAGATGGGGTTTTTGGTGCTAGACAAGACAGATTTACTGAAGTCACACTGCTCTCCCCTCTAGCACAACCTGTGCCTCCATTTTCTCAAGATGCATGTGGCCTTGCCAGCCTTCTGCCTCTCTCTCTTGGGGACCAGCTGACTCTGGCCCAGGACTCCACTGCCAAGACCTCTCTCTGGGGAAAGTTCCCACCATCTGTGCTGGGGGAGCCAGGACCCTGGCCAAGGGATGCCCAGGGTGGGCGGCCCAGAGTTTAAGGGACTCACCTGGGACATTTGCAAACACGTCTCCTGGTCCCTGAATGATGAAAAAGAAGGAAAAGTGAGCATACACCCCCACCCACACACGATTTCTCCTTCCCTTTTCTTTGAGGATTATATCTCTGGAGAACCCAGGTTAGGGTTTCTTTTCCATCCCTCCTTCAGGCATCCATTTAAAAACCATGGCAAATATAGATGTGGCTGAACATGGAGAACCTGCTGACTGGAGCTGGCTCTGCTGGGGTCCCAAAGCTGGATGGGGGGCTCATGGGGTCGGGGGGGGGCGGGGGAGAGACCCTCCCGAGGGAGAGCCCGCCAAGGTGGTGAGCAGCGCCTAGGCGGGATTAGAGCGGACTCCTCAGGACTTACTGTGGTTGTAGATAATAGTAATGACCAGTGACAGGAGAAGGACCCCGCAGGTTCCGGCCAAGGGCGCCCAGATGTAGAGCTCACACGCCAAGTCCAGCCCCCTCGTGTCCACTGACAACGCCGAAGACGCCAACATTCAGGAGCAGGCTCCCCATCTCCCGCCATCCCAGTCCGTCTCTCCACCCCATCTCGGTCTCCACATCACTTAACCCTCGGCTCTCCTCCCAGTTTCAGGGCTGCCGGTGGCAGCGGCTCTCCCCGCTGTGTGTGCGGCTTCTAGCCTCCCGCCTCACCTGCGCTGCCCGCTGCGGGCCGGCACGCGTCTGGGTGCGCGGACCTGTGCTGCGACGTGATGGTGGACGCCGGCGTGGGTGGTCGCGGCGCTGGCGTAGTGGTGGGCTTCGCTGCATGGGCAACAGACCGCGATCGGGGTCCAGGCTGGGGTTGTGAAGGCCCCCCAGCCCCGGCCCGCGCGCCTTTCTTTACCTGAGGGTGGTTCCCGGGTACTCGCGGACCCCTTGCCGCCGGGCGCGGTAGCCTGGGTTGCGGCCCAGCCCTGCGCACGCGGCGCTCCCGACCCCAGAGAGGGGCCAGCTGCGCTCCACCCGCCTCTCCCGGGGCTGAACCAGCAACCTCGTGAACTCAGGCTGACATCTGCATTTTACCGACGAGCAAATGGAGGTGCAGAGAATTTAAGTAATTTGCCCACAATCACACAAGCACCCGAACTGGAGCCCTGATCGCCCAGACGTAGAAAGCCATCTCCAGTCTAACACAGCCGCACTTCAGTTTGCCCGTCTGTAAAATGGGAACAGCCCCCTAACTACTTTCCAGGCGCTCTGAGAGGCTTGACAGTGAGGCGTCTGTGCAGGTTGAGGTGACCCCAAGCCCCACCCTGGAGGTGCCGTGCCCTGCGCTCAGACCTGGCAGGAAAACCGGCAGGAAGGGGCTGAAGTACAGTATGGAGTTGCTCAGGACCGAGCAGAAATAGTAGCCTTGGTCCTCCTCGCGGAAGCGGCTCAGGGTAAGGCTGAAGTAGCCCTTCCCCATGTTCTTGCCGGAGAACTTGTTGGGGTCCCGCTGGTCGGCCTTCTTGTCCCGGTTTTGGGTATGGGAGATATACAGGAGGAAGATGGGGCTCGTGGCTAAGCCCGGCGGCTGGTAGAGCCATGAGCAGCTCGGTGCCGAGCTGTGCAGCAGCACCTCGCACTGCAGCTCCACTGACTCGCCCAGGTTCCAGGTCCGATCCCGCGGCGACACCCGGAATGGGCTCGACTGGAACGCCGCGACGGCATCTGCAGGCAGCAGGCAGCGAGGCTGAGCCGGAGTCCCGCGCCACCTCCCCGCACCCCCGACCGGTCCCCCCTGCTTTCCCCGACGGCGCAAACTCACCGAGCAGCAGGGCCAGCCGCAGGAGCAAGGCAGCTACCGGCAGGGCCATGGCGCACTCCCCGGGGCGCTGCTCAGCTGGGACGCCAGGGGAGAGGGGAGACGCACTGAAGCCGGTGGGGCGTGGAAGTGGGCGAAGGTGGGGAAAGTGGCGTCCTTCGGCTGGCCACAGAGCCTGATTTGCCGTCTGAAGGATGTGATGTCACCCGAAGCCCCCGCCGAGGAGGATCTGGAAGAGGCGCCCTCCTTTTCGCGGTTGTCTCCTTCCAGTCCTGTTAAGATGCTGAGGGCCTTGAACGCGGCTATCAAGGCAGCCTTGCCCAGCAGCGGGGGGCAGTTTAAAACTAAAGATTTGGGACTGAAGAAAAGGGCCTGGAAATGGCCCTTGGAAACAGCTGTCTTGTGGGAATGGCAGAGAAAGAGGATAAAGGGCGATTAAAGAGGTCAAGAAGTGAGGATGAGAGTGGGCAGGAACGGAGAGCCGTGTCCCTTCCTTTGCCCTCACTCAAAGCATCCTTGCAATGTCACCCTGAGCTTTTTGCAAAATGGGCATTGAGTGCTGAAAAGGAAGAGAGGAATTAGTGACCTGCCCACTTCTTGGGAGCTCTGGCAGGACAGTCCAAGTGTTTGCAGTTCACAGAGGAAGGGCCCTCTCCCTCCCCCCAGGGAGACTTCCACAGCACTTGGAGCAGCCAGACCCTGAGTAGAGCTGGCAGTGATCTGCTGACTGGGGGCTTTTGTCCAGCAGCTAAACTCACCGGCAATCTCATCCCTTCTTGGGGCTATTGCAACAGCCTCTACACCAGTCTATCTCTTAACCGGTCATCCAGCCATCTTGCTATGAAAATTATTCTCATAAAGAAGATTGGCAGTGTCACTCCTGTAGCTTCCCATGACCTGCACTGCTGCATGGAAACTCAGACCTCTGGCTCGTTTACCAGCCCATGGGTGCTGGCTCCTCCCAGCCTCTGCCCCCAGGCTCCTGCCTCTGCCTTTCTGATGCACCTGCAGCTGCATTCTTCCAGGCCTGAAGTTATCCCAAACCCTGTGTTTTCAGGCTCTTGACTGACCTTCTGCCTGGAATGCCCTAGAGCCAGCTCCTGTGCTTCCTGACTTGGCCCTCAGTTATCTCATCCCCAGCCTTCCGGGTGATCTTCAGGAGTGTGACCTGGGTGAGTAGTTGGGTGGAGGCAGTTTATGTCTTCTATCCCTGGCACAACACATATGTCCATGTGTCCCTTCATTTTTTTTTTTTTTAGAGATACAGTCCTGATACATTGATCAGGCTGGGCTGGAACACCTGATCTCAAGCAGTCCTTCTGCCTCAGCCTCTGGAGTAGCTGGGGATATAGGAGGACCCTTCTGTTTTGTTTGTTGCTGTCCTGAAACCTTCCAGCCCCAGTGGTGTGACTCCTTCCCATTTCTTCAGAGTTCCCTTGTCTTTTCACTTTGAATCTCATGGTGTACCTCACACTGCTGCTTGATTCTACAAGCCACCTGCCATTCTCTGTTCCATGTGGAGTTCTGCTGAGCAAGGACTGTGTCCCAGACTTCTTGCTGTGTCCCCGCACCCCCCAATGTCACATCACTCATGGGTTGAGGCCCCATGAACAGAGCCATTGTTCTGTGTTTGCTGAACTGCACTCCTTCGTTGGGGTCCAAACTTAAGTGCTGGATGGGCTTTTTAAAAAATTATGTTGATTATGCCTCCCTTAAAGTATTCAAGGTGCTTATTGCAATGTAAAATCTTATATTTAGAAATGGTTTTAAAAGTATCTTTTAAATGGCAAGAGAACAATATATTCTCACAAAACATCAGACAGTACAAAAACATGCATAAAAGATCTGCTTTTTCAATTCTCCTCACCATCGTCTATTCTCCAGAGAAAACCACCATTACAGTTAAGTGCCTTTAGATAATATCTGCACATAAACAGATGTTTATACATCATTTCAGGCACATGGGACTCTATTATGTATATATGTTTTGCAACCTACCTTTCTTATATAACAGAAGAGGAAGCTTTCATCATAGATCCACCCCATTCTTTACAAATGAGTGCATTTTATATGGATGTTCCGTAATTTAATTCTCCTACTCATGGACATTTAGGCAGTTTCTCATTACCGCAATTACTAGCAAGGCTGTGGTAGTTACAGTATCTGTATCAGTGAGGACTTGGGCTAGTACCTGTAGCAATTTCAAATGGAAGATGAGTGAGTTGGGGAAAGAGAAACTTTTACAATCCTGGTTATGACAGACATACAAATGTATGTGTGTGGGTACATGTGTCCCTAGCTGTGTAAACCCAGTGCCATCCCCTAACTCACATGAATGAGGGGAAGAGCGAAAGAGCCAAGTCCAGACAGGCCATTAACATGGCAATCCTCATTTATATGGCCGTTTTCCATTTTGCTTGGTTGCCACTCTCATTGCAGAGGGAACGTCAGATGGCCCTGCCAGCCAAAGCTACAATGAAGAGAGTGGTAAAGAGGATGGCTAGATGCGAAAGCATGCCTCCCAGGTGGAGAAAGCATTAGAGGGGGCCAGAGTTAACCTCCAGATAGCTGGATCTTAAAAACTAAGCCCCTAAATATGATGATGGCCAGATTTGGGGGTGTACCGCTTGAAAATACAATAGTTCCATCTCAGTCTCCCAAGTGAGCTGTAGCTGGCTTGGGGGGCCTTTCAGTATTGTAGCAAAGAACATCAGCCATACGGGTGGCAGCCCCTTTGAACAGAGCACCATGGGGGCTTGGAGGGGGGGGGGACAAGGCAACATGTCAAACCCACTAAGAAGGCTTTGTGACCCCAATGATATTTTTCACAGAATGTGGTGGATTCTCAATGTAACCACAACGACATCCGCCCTGTAGCAGGGAGAAGAGCAAGTGTGATTGCACGAATCTGGAGATGCTCGCTTTTTGTAGGCCAGATGTGCTGGGTTGGACCTACTCATCACTGCCAGGTGAGCTCCTGTACCCCACACTGCAGCACTCACAGGATGGGGTGAAGAAATGGGAATGACTACACCCTGTTAAGCAAGCCCTTTATTTTAAAAAATATTGAGAGAGAGAGAGAGAAAGAGAGAGATAATAATTGGCTTCTATGCTGAATTTAAACAAGTCTTTGGATTGGCACCTGTAGCTCAGTGGCTAGGGCCCCAGCCACATACACCAAAGCTAGCAGGTTCAAGCCCAGCCTGGGCCTACCAAACAACAATGACAACTGCAACCAAAAATAAATAAATAAATAAAAATGTACGGGTGTTGTGGTGGGCGCCTGTAGTCCCAGCTACTTGGGAGGCTGAGGCAAGAGAGAATTGCTTAAGCCCAAGAGTTTGAGTTTTCCGTGAGCTGTGACACCACGGCTCTACCCAGGGCAACACAGAGAGACTCTGTCTCAAAAAAAAATTAAATTAAATTAAAAATAAACAGGTTTTGTTTTTCTCAAAGTGTTTGTTCTTAAAATATGGAAATAAAATAATTCTAATTTACATTAATTAAAGACATTCAAAATGTGTAACTGGCCAGAGTGATGGTAGGAAACTCATCAGAGTTCTGCGCCACAGTGCCTAAGACACAGACTACAAGGACAGCCTGGAATTATGGCTGTGAAGTTGCCTGCTGTGTCCCTTTGCCAGTTCAATCAACAGAGATGTTACTGGTCTCCTTGGAAGGAGTTAGCTTGTTTGGGGCTAGAAGGCCTTTGAAACTCTGGACTTATTAGGGCTTTGCCTTACCTTAATCACAAATAGCTGTTAATTCTACCTCATTTCTGCCATTTTTACTTCCTGTACCCTAGGATCATCTAGGGTAGAGTCCAAGTTCTAGCCCAAGTTCATCTAGGCTGCTCTCATCTCTTGCCTAGGTTATTTTTTTTGTTGTTTTTTTTTTTGTTTGTTTTGTTTTGAGACAGAATCTCATTACGTGGCCCTCAGAGTGCCTCAGCTCACAGCAACCTCAAACTCTTGGGCTCAAGTGATTCTCTTGCTTCAGCCTCGGAAGTAGCTGGGACTTCAGGCACCTGCCATGATGCCCGGCTATTTTTTGTTGTATTTGTCATTGTTGTTTAGTAGGCCCGGGCTGGGCTCAAACCCACCAGCCCCAGTGTATGTAGCCAGCACCCTACTCACTGAGCTATGGGCACCGAGCCTCTTCCCTAGATTTTTGTAGTTTCTCCTAACTGGTCACCCTACTTTTGCTCCAGCCCCTTTTTGTGAAAATCTTGCCACCCCAACTCCCTGCTTCAACCCACAGGGGATTTCTGTGGCCCTAGGAGTTCACCCTCTCCACTGTTCCTATGCTCGACATGTCTCCATTTCTCAAATAGGTCCTTCTTCCTTATGCCTTAGTGCCACTGAACATGCTACCCCAGCCTGGAATGTTCCCTCCTCTACTCTCTGCCTAGCAAACTCTTCGTTGAGACCCACTCAAACATCTTTTTTCTGTGGGTTTCAGTCCCTCTCCCACTCTCTGTATTTTTTTATTTTTGATGTTTTACTGGAACCCAAAAAGAAATAGGAACGTCTCACACAACAGCAAAAATTATGGAACGCTTTACGAATTTGCATGTCATCCTTGCGCAGGGGCCATGCTAATCTTCTCTGTATCCTTCCAATTTTAGTACATGTGCTGCCGAAGTGAGCAACCCTCTCCCATTCTCATTCCCAGGCAACATGGACCACATCCTTCTCTCTGTCATCTGGACCTTGGGTATTCCTAGACTGGAGCACAATTGTTTGTTTTCTTGTCCAGCCTGACTACCAGATCTTTGGTCCCACATGGAAAAAGTTTTGTCTCACTCATGTTTACAGCAGAGTGTCAGACAGAAGGCTCGGCAAACAATTGTTCTGTAAAAGCTAAATGAAGGCAGTAACTGGCCAAATGACTCTGGGGTAAGAAGGCAGGCCAACAATACAGAGTGGGGCGGGTGAGGTGGAGATTTGTGGAGGGTAATTTTGATGAACAGATGCTGCCTTCTGGACTACTGAAGGCAGAAGTAGGGCAGGGCAGACCAGAGGGAGCAGAGACAGTTCATTTCAGGTAAGAGTGATCAAGAAAGGCTTTACATGTAGTTGGGTTTGATGATAAGGAAAGAATTAGGAGAGAGGTTGGTTAGAATAAGGCATTTGGTTTCTGGTCAAGACTTTGCTGGTCCCATGCCTTAACACATGTTCTTGGTGCAGTTCAAAATAGAAGGGGAGGAGGGACAGGGAGTAGGTAGAGGCATTCAAAAGCAAAGTAAACATCTTTAAGGATGTGGTGGTAGAGCAGGGCTTAGATCAGAGGCTGGGTTACTGGGTCTGTTCTTGAGCAGACCATTGTTGACTATGGGTCTTTTTTTTTTTTTTTTTTTCCCTTTTTTGAGACAGAGTCTCACTTTGTCACCCTCAGTAGAGAAATATGGTATCATAGCTCACAGCAACCTCAAACTCTGGGACTAAAGTCATTCTCTTGCCTCAGCCTCCCAAGTAGCTGGGACTATAGGCACCCACTACAACACCCAGCTATTTTTTTTTTTTTTTTTTTTTTTCTTCTTTAAAGATAAGGTCTTACTCTGGCTCAGGCTGGTCTGGAACCTGTGAGCTCAGGCAGTCCACCTGCCTCAGCCTCCCAATTGCTGGGATTACAGGCATGAGCCACCACACCTACCATTGGCTCTGGGTCTTGAGGGTGTGTTCTCAATGTAGAGACACCAAGAGTTTGACTCCTTCAGCTAGCAACATGCTTCATCTATGTATGAAAGGAGGCTAGAGCTAGGCTCTTTACTTGAAACAGAGTATTGAATCTGGATTTCTCTTGGTTGAGAGGCTGGAGCTCAGCACTGCCAGGGTAAGGTCTGGTTCTGACTGGGGGCTCTAGAAAGCTTGAGGCTATTAGGAAAACCAGGAGAAGAGAGTAAAAAGAAAAAGAGATTTTTACAAATTCCTATTCAAGACAACCCTATGCACACACTCAAAATTCAAAATGTATGTAAGAAAGACTCAAAATTAGAATATGAATTCACTCCTGAAGACATGTAAATTATGACACAACTGAAAGAATTTAAAATAAAAAGAACAAGAAAGTATAGAAAATGCAGAAATTAAGAACAGTTGATGATGATAAGTACTGAGCATACTGGATATGGACACTTCTGGATATAAGCTAAAATGTGCTCTAAGTTGGACATAGTTGAAGGGAAAATTAGTGAACTGGAAGCTAGCATTGAGGAATTCACAGATAACGCAACATGTGAAAAGAAAAACAGAGCAATTTGAAAAATCTGTTGAGATGTGGATTAGCACTGTGAAATGTTTAATAGATTTCAGAAAGGGGAGGAAAAAGGAAATATGAAGAGAGAATATTGGATGAGATCTTGGCTGAAAATTTTCCATAATTAAAGACACAAGTCCTCAGATAAAAAACATTTTCAGAGGATAGGATAGGATAGGATAGGATAGGATAGGATAGGATAGGATAGGATAAATAAAAATATACCCATCTCTGCACATATATCAAAGTGAACCACAAGACATCAAGAGCAAAAAGAGGAAGACATTCCAGAAAGCTAGGACAATGTTTGGAATATGTTTGGGGAATCCTTAGTTGCAGTTTGGATGGGGCAGAGAGCGTAGGAAGCTGAACTGTAATAGGGAAAAACCTGGCACATTTTGTATTGACTCTGGCTGTATCATTCAGTGCTGACACATGCTTGCTGTAAAGTTGGTTTGGGTCAAATTGTCTCATATCTTTAATCTCAAAGCATTGAAACAGAAGTGTCCTGATTGCAACTGGAGAGCCAGGATTTGGGTTCAAGAAAGGGGTCAAGGCTGGGAATGCAGCCCTGGGAAGGAGGTGATCATTTAAATTGTGAGAGTAGATGTCATTGCAAAGGAAAGAGGAGCAGAAAGCCAGTAACAAAAATGGATATGGAAACTCCAGGGAAAGCTCCCATTGAAAGGGAGGGAAGAAAACATTAGCACAAGATAAGGTAGTGCAGGAAATTCAAAGCAAGTCTTGAGGAGGTGAAGAAACTTCAAGGGGGAGGTGGGTGGGCAGGTTTGGGCTATAAAGGAAGCGTGGAGAGGGCACTCAGGCCATGGCAGGAAGAGATTTTAAGCGCATGTCTGCTGCTGGCCAATATGAGGACATCCCCTCCCACCTGTTTGTCATCTGTGATGATGATACGATAAGAAAGACTCTGGGGTAAGAAGGCAGGCCAACAATACCGAGTGGGGCGGGTGAGGTGGGGATTTGTGGAGGGTAATGTTGATGAATGGATGCTGCCTTCTGGACTTCATTTACTGTTTATTTAAATGTTCATTTAAAGACCAGACATGGTGGCTCACGCCTGTAATCCCAGCACCCTGGGAGGCCAAGGAGGGTGGAGCTCAGGAGTTCACATCCTGCCTGAGCAAGAGTGAGACCCCATCTCTAAAAAATAGCCGGCATCAGCTTGGCTCCCGTAGCTCAGTGGTTAGGGTGCCGGCCACATACACCGGGGTGGCGGGTTCAAACCTGGTCCGGACCTCCTAAACAACAATAACAACTGCAACAAAAAAATAGCGGGTGTCATGGTTGGCACCTGTAGTCCCAACTACTTGGGAGGTGGAGGCAAGAGAATCGCTTGAGCCCAAGAGTTTGAGGTTGCTGTGAGTGTAATGCCATGGTTCTCTACCAAGGGCAACATGGTGAGACTCCGTCTCAAAAAAAAAAAAAAAAAAAGCCAGCTTTGTGGTGGCACCTGTCATCCCAGCTAGCTCAGAGGCTGAGCAAGGGGATTGCTTGAACCCAAAGAGTTTGAGGTTGCTGTGAGCTATGAGCAATGGCACTCTACCCAGGGGAACTGAGTAAGAGTGTCTCAAAAAAAGTTCATTTAAATGTTTTTGCTATTCTTGTTTTAAGATTTGAAAACATTTGAACACAGAAAAATACTTCAAATAATATAAAACACCAATATGCCCACTCTGCACAACTTATGTGTTACCCGTTTTGTCATATTTCCTTCAGATGAACATTATAGATACAATTGTACCTTCTCAAGTCCCACCCGCCTCCATGCCAAACATGAAATTTGGAATTTTTCTCATTAATTATGAAAGGATGTTAAATGTCCTACTCTTTTATTTGGCAGTATTTTTATTTTCTATTGATCAAATGAACTAAATCTTTAGCTCCAAGCTTGGGGTTTTTTTGCAGTTTTTGGCTGGGGCCAGGTTTGAACTCACCACCTCCAGTATATGGGGCTGGTGCCCTATTTCTTTGAGCCAGAGGTACTGCCCTTAGCTCCAAGGTTTTGATGAAAATGAAGTTTAAAACCTATGATAATATAATAAAAGACATCTCATCAAAATATTGTTTGTTTTGGAATTAAAGTATTTCTATGGAGAAGGTGGAATAGGACTCAGAAATTCAAAGAGAAAAAAGAATGATTAAGAATTTCCTACAGTAGCCTTGGCACCCGTAGCACAGTGGTTACAGCACCAGCCACATATACAGAGAGACTTGTGGGTTAGAGCCCAACCTGGGCCAGCTAAACAACAATGACAACTGCAAAATAGCCAGGAGCTGTGGGGACCCCTGTAGTCCCAGCTACTTGGGAGGCAGAGGCAAGAGAATCGCTTAAGCCCAAGAGTTTGAGGTTGCTGTGGGCTGTGATGCCACAGCACTCTACTGAAGGTGACATAGTAAGATTCTGTCTCAAAAAAAATTTTTTTTTCCAAAAGTTAAAAAGAACTTGTTCTTATATTTTTAAAATGGATATTGGTTAAAATAAAATCAATATATTTTTCATATGCTGTTAGAAACAATGAAAAAGAGTACTTTAAAGGTTTTGTTGTTGTTGTTCTTGTTGTTTTGAGACAGGATCTCAAGGTATCGCCCTGGGTAGAGTGCCGTGGCATCATAGCTCATAACAACCTCCTACTCTTGGGCTCAAGTGGTCCTCTTGCCTCAGTTTTTCTGTTTTTAGTAGAGATGGAGGGGTCTTATTTTTGCTTGAACTCACTGTTTGCTGGTCTTGAACTCATTAACTCAAGTAATCCACCTGCCTCAGTCTCCCAGAGTACTAGGAATACAAGCATGAGCCACCACACAGCCTATTTTATCTCGAAATATTGATATTTACATTGGAAATTATATCCTTTACAGAATAAGGAAATAAGGAGGTCAGGTGCAGTGACTCATGCCTGTAATTCTAGCACTTTGGGAGGCCAAGGCAGGAGAATTGCTTGAGACTGATAGTTCTAGACCAGCCTGTACAGCAAAATGAGTTATACAAAAAAAGTTTAAAAATATCTGAAGCTGGTGGTGTACTAAAGATAAAAAAAAAAAAAAAAAAAAAAAAAAAGCTGAAAGTGGTGGTATGCTGACATGCCACCATAGTCCTAGCTGCGTAGGAAGCAGAGGCAAGAGCATTGCTTGAACCTAGGGGTTTGAGGCTGCAGGAAGCTATACTCATGTGACTGCACTCCAGCCTGGGCAACAGAGTGATAGCCTGTCTAAAAAAAAAAAAAAAAAAAAAAAAAAGGTGAAGGAGTACACCTATTTTATAGCAGCATATTCATGATAGTTAAAATGTGGAAGCAACTCAAGTGTTCATTCATGGTGAATGGATAAACAAAACGTGGACCTTGGGCTGGGCATGGTGGCTCATGCCTGTAATCTCAGCACTCTGGGAAGCTGAGGTGGGTGGATTGCCTGAGCTCACAGGTTCAAGACCAGCTCTGAGCTAGAGAGAGACCCTGTCTCTAAAAATAGCTGGGCATTGTGGCTGGCACCTGTAGTCCCAGCTACTTGAGAGGCTGAGGCAAGAGGATCCCTTGAGCCCAAGAATTTGAGGTTGCTGTGAGCTATGACGGCATGGCATTCTACCAAGGGTGACAAAGTGAGACTCTGTCTCAAAAAAAATTGTTTATTTAAAAAAACAAGCAAATAAACAAATTGTATGTTTACAGTGGAATATTATTCAGCCTTAAAAAGGAAGGAAATTCTGAATTCTGACATGGATAGACTTTGAGGATAATACACTTCATGAATTAAGCCAGTTACAAAAAGACAAATAATATATGATTCTACTTATCTGATACTAGAGTAGTCAAAATCATAGATAGAAAGTAGAATGCAAAGGAGTAGGGCGCCAGCCCCATATGCCAGAGGTAGTGTGTTCAAACCCAGCCCCAGCCCAAAAAACTGCAAAAACGAAAGTAGAATGGTGGTTGCCTGGGACTGGGAAGAGGAAGCAGTTTCTGCTTAACAAGTGCAGAGTTTCAATTTTGCAATATGAAAAGAATTCTAGAGACAGATGGTGATGATAGTTGCACAATATGAATGTGGTCTTTTGTTGTCTCTCTCTCTCTTTTTTTTTTTTTTTTGCAGTTTTTGGCTGGGGCTATGTTCAAACCCACCACCTCCGGTATATGTGTGGCCCCATATATACGCTGGCCACACTCCTTTGAGCCATAGGCGCCACCCTGTCCCTCTTTTTGTCATCCCAGTTATCCTGGGGTTGAGTGCTGTATTGTCATAGCTCACAGTAACCTTCAACTCTTGGGCTCAAGCGGTCCTCTTGCTTCAGCCTCCCAAGTAGTTGGGACTACAGGTGCATGCCACAACACCCGGCTATTTTTACAGATGGGGTCTCAGGGTCTCATTCTTGTTCAGGCTGGTCTCCAACTCCTGAGTTCAAGCAATCTGCCTGCCTTGGTCTCCCAGAGTGCTAGGATTACAGGCATGAGCCACCATGCCCGGCCATAAAAAAAGTTAAAAAACAAACAAACAAAAGAAAACAAACGAGTGAAGGAGTATGTAATATTTTACATTTTAGGGGGATACAAAGAACAGTAACATTTAATGGCAACTTCCACTGTTTACCAGTTCCTCTGTTGATGGACCTTTTGACTATTTATGGCTTTTTATTTTTTTACTTTTTGTAGAGACAGAGTCTCACTTTACCGCCCTCGGTAGAGTGCCGTGGCGTCACACAGCTCACAGCAACCTCCAGCTCTTGGGCTTCGGCGATTCTCTTGCCTCAGCCTCCCGAGCAGCTGGGACTACCGGCACCGGACACAACGCCTGGCTAGCTATTTATGGCTTTTGTCATTATAAACACTACAGTAAACATCGTTTCCTAGCATTCAAGCACAAGATGTTTTTCTAAAGTGTTGTCCTGTAAAAGGAATGATTTGAGAAGTATGACGACCTTGTGAGGAATGACTGATTTGAAGGATCTGCCCCACAGCTTCTGAAACATTTTTCTCCAAAGTGGTGGTGCCAGTTTATGTTCACGTCAGTGGTGAGAAGTTTCCATTTACCCACATCTCTGTTAATTCTTGGTTTTGTCAGTCTTTTTAATTCTACCAGCCTGATGAGTGTGAGTTAGTATCTCACTTCTGTACAAACCTGCAACTCCCTTCTCAGGTGAGGCTGAGCATCCTGCTGCGAGGTTGCTGCCTAGCAGCTTTCCTTTTCTGCATGTGTCCAGTCTGTAGCCTTGGCCCAGTGCCCTGATGGGCATTAACTATGTTTAAGTAACTTTTGTATACTAGGTATGCCTTCCAGAGCTCATATCACTTAATCACTTAAAATAGGAATTTTGTTGGTGCTTAGAGAACCTGATTTATTTTATATATATATATATATATATATATATTTTTTTTTTTTTTTTTTTTTTTTTTTTTTTGGAGACAGAGTCTCAAGCTGTTGCCTTGGGTAGAGTGCGGTGGTGTCATAGCTCACAACAACTTCCAAATCTTGGGCTCAAGTGATCCTCTTGCCTCAGTTTTCTGTTTTTAGTAGAGATGGGGGTCACGCATTTTGCTCAGGCTGGTCTTGAACTTGTGAGCTCAACCTATCCACCTGCCTCGGCCTCCCAGAGTGTTAGTTAGGATTACAGGTGTGAGCCACCGGTGCCTGGCAGAACCTGATTTCTTTTTAACCAATTATATAGTACTAATCGCACAACCAAAGGAGGCTTTGATTCTTCTTTTTGTTCAAAAGATGTCCTGAATGCTGTTGTAGTCAGAGTAAAGGCTCTGCCAGAAAACATCATAAGGCAAAATAAAATGCATCCCAAAGGCTCATTGCTTTCCGTTTCTTTTTTACTGTTTCTTGTGCCTGTGTATGTGTGTGTGAGAGAGAGAGAATATTTGTTATCTTGAAACAAATTTAAGTTTACCAAAAATAGAAATGTAAAAAAGTCAGTGGAAATTTTTCTTTTCACATAAGATGGTTAAGTCTTCCTTTGGGCACTGGCCAAGGATCCATGAAGTAACCTCAACTCAACCATAAAGCTTTTCACTCCCACGTTTTAAAAACCGTGACCTTGCTGGTGGCAAGCCGGCTGTGTGACTTTCTGAGTGCATCTGAGCGGTTCTCTTCAGTTACCTGTGACACAGCTGTGGAAGCTGGAGGAACAGCGATGGAAACATTGCAAGAGGACAGGGGAGGAAAACTGTTTCCACCGCTAACTACAGGCCCTATCTCCTGCAGCTGGTGACCCATTTATAGGACTTTCCTCGACTAGGAAGGGGGAGGGGGGGAGGTGCTGACCGGAAAGAGGTAGCAGAAAAGAGCTGGGAAGGTAAAGAAGAAAGGGAAGCCGAGGGCTTTCCCCTCCATTCCTCGTAGTTCTTGCCTGTCTAGCGCCTCAGTCTTTCTCTCCCGGGTAGAGCAGTACAGAGGGTGGTTTGCACAGTTTCTGAGGATGGTTTGCACATTCCCAATATAGAGGAAAAAGAGGCAAGCTGCTCCCTCCACACCTCAGACACTGAGGTCACCTGTCCTTCAGAAATGCGACTGCGTGTGCCCAGAAGCAGAACCATGATAGGGGACCGCCCCTGCGCCACAGCCAGCTTCTTACTTGGAGGCCAGAGAATGCTGTTCCCAGGGCGTGCTAGGGACAGGAGCTCGGTGGAGCTGGGGTGTGGGTGGGGTTTGCAGTCTGGTCCGGCCTCGTGGCCTTCCACCCCTCCCCCAGCACCAGTTTCTGTTCTGCAGGTCCCAGCGCTGAGGGGCACCCAAGCAATGGGGACAGACACGGAAACACGTGATGCCACTATGCGGGCGTCAGGGTGTGGTGGGTACCGCTGGAGGAGCCCACCCGAGGGTGTCATCGGAGGAAGGGGGAGAAGGACCCCGGAAGACCAGGGCGGCTGTCCCTGTCCCACACGAAGACTCGGTGTGGCAGGAGCAGGGGCTGGGTGGGGGCGTGGGGGCAGTCCAGGCTGGAGGCAGAGGGGAGCAAAGGCGCCTGGCCAGGAGCAGCAGCAGTGTGCTTGGCGAACCCGGCACCTGCCAGAGCGCCAGAGGCAGGGTCTGCTGGTGAGGAGGTGGGGCCGCTTCACGGTGCTTCACGCCCTCCTGTCCTCGTTGGTCATTCAGCCCAAGGCTCTGGGACACCCTTGGCAGAGCTGTCAAGGTCCATTCGTCCAGAGCCTAGGCTGCCCCATCTTCCTCCCTCCCCGCCACTTCTCACGCGAATTCATTTTTCTGCGCACAGTAAGTCCCTGAGCCGAGGAGGCCAACACATTTCCCAGTTGCCCCAGGAGACAGCGCGCCTAGCGAGGCCAAGTCCTGGGCATAGGCAGCGAGCGGCTCCGAGTCAGTGACTGGGGGTCCGGCGTGGGCAGGGAGAGGGCCGAGGAGGGATTTAGAATCCAGACGTGGAAGCGAACTCAGAAAAGATCCGGTCCAACACAGTTATTTTGCAGAGCAAGAAAAACAGAGGCCCAAGGATGGTGAGTATCTCCTCCAGGTAACTCAGGAGACACCGACTAAGCTACGACTAAGTGCAGGGACTCTCCCTACCATGCCTCGAATAAAACCAAACGCTCTGTCTTTCCAGCAGGGGACGATGTTGCCTGGGCGGGCGGTGGGCAGGAGGGAGCAACTCGGAACGCATCCTGCACTTGGCCTCAAGCAAAAATACAGCAGGTGCACGCTCCTGCCCAGCCGCCCTCATCTTCACCTCAGCCCTCCATAGCCTCGCTGCCAGCTGGTGCAAGGGCCCTCGCCTCTGTCACGATCCCCTGCCCTCTTACAGACCTCTTACAACCCTACTTTGCTTTGGAGACCGAGTTTATTACTAGATTTAGCTCGGCATCAACTGACTGGTCAATGAAAGAATTTCTGGCCCAAGACAGAGCGAGGAGATAATGTGGGTGGGCCCCCTGACCTCTCCCATCTCTCACTATCTACCCAGTGCTGAGGAGCCCCCTATGCAATACATCTGTCTGTAGAAATGGCTAGAATGTCAAATCTTAATTTGGGTAGAAGTCCCTAAGTTGGAAAACTTCTGTACTCTAGGCCAAACTAGGAGTTCTCCCAACTCTCAATTGTCAAAAAAATGAAAAGGGGCTTAGTTACAAAACTAAATAAAAAGAGTCTGCAGTGGAGATCCCGGGCTGTCCTGGGCCCCGAGGGCAGGGGAGAGGGGTGGCGGCTCGGGCTGACCCGGCAGCCATCTGCAGGGCCCATGGCTGGGACAGCTGGGCTAGCTCCTTGCTCATTCGAACCTGACCTGCAGCGCCCCCGCAAGGGGGCAGTGGGCCTGGGAGCAGGAGGAGGTGAGCACCCGGCAGAAAGGGGACAGGTTTGGGAGATGGGGTGTCCTGGGGCAGGTAGAGTTTGGGGCCGTGGGGTACTGGTGCAGAGAATCAGGTCGCAGGCTGGCCACACACGCTCTTGGACGTAGCTGGGACAGGGGAAAGCCTCAGAAAACCAAGGTGGAGGTTACCAGAGCCCAGGTCCCTCTGAGGCTCTTTTGGTCTACTCACCGATTTCACTACCACTTTGGGATGTGGAAGGTCCTCTCTCCCACCGCCTCTGGCAGTGTTTGGAACCAGAGCCCCTTGGTCAAAGCATCGGTGGCTGCTGTCAGCCACTAATAAGGCCTTGGGCCCAGCCTGTTTCTGCTCCTGGTGATGGGAATCTTTTCTTGTCCTCTGGAGTCTCAGCTGATTAGACCTGCCAATTGCAACTAGAGGGGGCCTGGGCCATGCACTGAATTCGTGACTTCAAATCCCTAAGTCCCTCTCTGCCCCCCCCCCCATGTATACAATTAATATTTGAATTGAAAGTTTTGCCTTGTTACATAGTTTAAAAGAATTTTGGAAAGTATAAACCAAAAAGAAAAAATAAATAAATTGCCCATAGTGCCAATGTAAGACTATGATCACTCTTAACATGTTGGTGTATTTATTTGCTTTTTTGGTCTTTTTGTTTGCTCTTATCCCATACTTACGTATTTTTAGTTTTTTTTTCCATCATGGTCGTCAAGCCTGCTTTTAATGTTTTTTCAAATTTTAAATTAAATTTTGGGGGTGGTGCCTGTGGCTCAAAGGAGTAGGGCGCCAGCCCCATGTACAGGAGGTGGTGGGTTCAAACCCAGCCCAGGCCAAAAACTGCAAAAAAAACCCCAACAAACCAACTGAGGCAAGAGGATCGCTTGAGCTCAAGAGTTGGAGGTTACTGTGAGCTATGATGCTATAGCACTCTACACAGGGTGACAGCTTGAGACTCTGTCTCAAAAAAAAAAAAAAATTAGATTTTGGGCTTGGTGCCTATAGCACAGTGGCTAGGGTGCCAGCCACATACATCTGAGTTGGTGGTTCGAATCCAGCCCAGGCCTGCCAAACAACAATGACAACTACAACCAAAAAATAGCTGTATGTTGTGGCAGGAGCTTGTAGTCCCAGCTAGGGCAAGGGAATGCTGAGGCAAGGGAATCGCTTAAACCCAAAAGTTTGAGGTTGCTGTGAGCTATGATGCCATGGCACTCTACCCAGGGTGACAGCTTGAGACTCTGTCTCAAAAAAATAAATAAAATAAATAAATAATTTTTGGCCAATTTATTTTATATTACATGTAATGTGTATTTCATGAATTACACTTGATATCTGCATAATGTTTTGCTAAGGTAGTTGGGCATTTATGTCTTGTCTACATTCTCATTATGATAATGATTTCTAAGTGGTATGCAATTTTAATTTTTCTTTCTTAGTTACTTTAAGAGTTCTTAAAAAGTGATTGCAATTTTTCAAGTGGATAGATTTTTTTTTTTCTCTTTTCTCTTTGTTTAGAATTTTATTGCTCTGTGATTTGGGAATGTGACTGTAGTTATGCTTTTTGAAATTTGAGTTTTTGATTAATGGTTGATTTTGTAAATAACTTTAGGCACAGTTTTGCATGAGTGATTAGGTACAAAATTCTGCATATTGGATCAAGCTTTGCAAAACATACTACCTATATCTGTATGTTCTTCTTTACTTCTTTTTTTTTTTTTTTTTGAGACAATCTTATTATGTCGCCCTCGGTAGAGTGTCATGGTGTCACAGCTCACAGCAACCTCAAATTCTTGGGCTTAAGCGAGTCTCTTGCCTCAGTGTCCCAAGTAGCTGGAATTTCAGGCGCTCTCCACAATGCCGGGCTATTTTTTGGTTGTACTTATTGTTGTTTAGCAGGCCTGGGCTGGGTTTGAAGCCACCAATCCCAGTGTATGTGGCTGGCACCCTAGCCACTGAGCTACAGGTGCCAAGCCTACTTTTATCTACTTGATCTGTTTATTCCAAAAAAGCTGTAAATTTTCCAAATATGTTTGTGGATTTACCATTTATTTTTTATATTTTCAACAGTTTATATTTTATATATTTAAAGTGATATTATAAAGTATAAGAACCACATGGCTGTTAAAATAATAAACATTGGCATGAATTTTTTTTAATGCACTTTGAATTATTTTCTTGGTTGGAAATGGCCTTTAATGCCAACTGGGCCTTTTAAGGATTTGACAAATATATACTATTGGCTGTTACATGAAAAGTTCCTCTTTTCCTAAACCCTGGTTAGCCCTAAAATTAAATATATATACCTACATACAGTGAGTCTGCACTTAACATTGTTGCTAGGTTCTTGGAAACTGCAGCTTTAAGCAAAATGAGGTATAATAAAGCCAACTTTTTAAAATCAGTGCTATAATGAAACAGTGTTGAATGAAGATATTATCTAAGGACCTGTTGTTTTGCTTAAAGTCGTAGTTTCCAAGAACCTGTCCACAAGTTAAGGGAGGACTTAACTGTGTGGTGTGTATGCGTGGGTGGGTGTGTATCAGTATTATTTGAGAGAGGCAAGAAATGGAATAATTTTTAAAATGTTCTTTGATTTTTATTGTGGTTGACCTTTTTATTCCTGTAGATCTGATAACCAGTTAAAATTCTCCTTTTTTGTGTGGGGATTGTCTGTGTCCTTTTGTGGGTAACTTAAAACTTGAGGAGGTTAATCTCCTTTAGCTTTTACATTATAGGAATTATGTTTCTATTTCTTCTGCCACAAAGTACCTTATTAAAAAAAAACCCAAAAAACCTCCAGTCCATCAAACCACATACCTCAAATTCACCTTGACTAATTCTCTTTCCAGCTCTCCCTGGGCCTGAGAGAACAGTGTGGCCTACAGAGCAGGTAGAGGCTCTACCTGGCCTAACGCTTATATAATTCAGGGGTCATCTTTATCTTTTCTTTTTTTGAGTGGTGAGATTTTAGAATATTTGTGCTGAAATCTGGGGGAAAGTGATGCCCAGTAAAATCATACAATTTTCCTGGAATTCATAGACTCCTGTTTCAATGTCCCTGAGAGAAAGGGAGTGGATTGGGGAGGAAGGGAAGGAGGTATAGGGACTTGGGACTCTGCCTTTTTTCACAACTGAGAGGAGGAATGACCTAGGCTGCCATACACAAGTGGCCTATTTATCTATAATATTCCATCTGTATCATTTTATTGTCTACGGGATCAGTAGTATTGACCTCTCTTTTGTTTCTGATATTAGTAATTTGTGTCTTCTCTCTTTTTTCTCAGGTTGGCTAGAGGTTTATCAATTCTATTAATCTTTTTCAAAGACGCAGCTTTTGTTTTCACTGATTTTCTCTATTGTTGCCTGCTTTCAATTTAATTGATTTCTGCTTTAACTTTCGTTATTCATCTTCTTCTGCTTGTTTTAGAATTAAACTTCTTTTTCTTTTCTTTTCTTTTTTTTTTTTTTTTTGAGACAGAGTCTCATTATGTTGCTCTCAGTAGAGTGCTGTGGTGTCACAGCTCATAGCAACCTCAAACTTTTGAGCTTAAGCGATTCTCCTATATCAGCCTCCCAACCAGCTGGGACTACAAGTGCCCAGCACAATGCCTGGCTATCTTTTTGTTGTAGTTGTCATTGTTGTTTAGCAGGCCCAGGCCGGGTTCGAACCCACCAGCCCTGGTGTATGTGGCTGGCACCCTAACCACTGAGCACGGGCATGGAGCCTGCTTTTCTTCTCTTGTTTCCTAAGGTATAAGATAGATTATTGATTTTAGCCTTTTCTTTTTAAAATATATGTACTTAATGCTATACATTTCTCTAAGCACTGTTTTGGCTGCATTCCACACATTTTGAGAAGTTGTGTTTTTATTTAGTGCAAATATTTTAAAATTTCTCTTGAGACTTCTTTGACTTGTGTTATTTAGAAGCATGTTGTTTAATCTTCAAACATTTGGAGATTTTTTCAGCTATCTTTTTATTATTACTTTCTAGTTTAATTCTTTTGGGGTCTGCCAGCTTACTTTGTATGATTTCCTTTCATTTAAATTTGTTAAGATGTGTTTCATGGGGCAGAATATGGTCTCTTTTGTTGAATATTCCACGTGAGTTCGGGAAATGTATGTATTCTGCTGTTGTTGGATAGAGCATTCTGTAAATATCAATGAGATCAAGTTGGTTTCTATTCAAGTCAATTAAATTATTGCTGATTTTCTGTTTTCTGGATTTATCAATTACTGAGAGAGGAACGCTGAAATACTCAACCACAGTAGTGGATTTGTCTATTTCTCCTTACATTTCTATCATTTTTTTGTCCCCTGTACTTCAATGCTTTGATGATAGGTGCATGCATGTTAGGGATTATTTTGTCATAATGAAGACAAGTGACCTCTTTAATATTATCTATTGCCCCTCTTTGTCCCTGTCATATATTTTTTTTTATTCTGAAGTCGATTTTGTCTGAAATCAGTATAGTTATTCCAGCTTTCTTTTCATAGTGCTAGCATGATATATCTTTCTTTGTCCATTTATAAACCATTTAAGTCTTTGGAGTTAAAGTTGGTTTCTTGTAGACACATATGGTTAAGTCTTATTTTTTATATTTTGACAATCTTTTAGTTATTGTCTTTAGGCCATTTATATTTAAAGTGATTATTGATATATTAAAATTAATATATTTGTACTTTTTGTAACTATATTTGTAACTTTTCTATTTGTTATATTTGTTCTTTGTTTCTTTTTTCACCTTCCCTATCCATTTTAAAGAAAACATCTAGTATTATGCAAACTAATATGTTAATCATGGATTTGGAAAAGCAAAGAACTATTTACATTTTTATGACAAAAATTATATGCATGTGTTCATAAACTTTTAAAAGAAAGCTTTTCAAAAATGAAAGAAGCTTAGAAGTGCTTTTCCTCAGAAAGAGAGAACATCTCCCTGACATAGCAACCTTCTCTAACCTCAGCACTGGGTGGCTCCTTTGAAATGAGTGCTTCATACCCTTCATACCCATGGTACCAGAGACAGAGAATGAAGACGTTCCCAAGTGCTTGACACCTAATTGGTACCCTTTTCCCCTTCTCCATGACTTTGTGTAAATTTATTTAAGGTAGACAACCTTGGTTCCATGAGGTGAACACTGTGGTTTGCAAGATAGGGACCATACGTCCTCTGGACTCAGGGGATAGCAGTGGAAGAAAAGCCTCTGCTGGGGTGTTCTGGAGGACCCCTCAGGGGAAGGAAGGGATCTGGTGAGAGGGTGATATACCCACTCCTCTGGACTCATGCTTCTTGCCTTTAATCTTCAAGGATTCATGGGCTAAGCAGCTTTTGTGAGGTTATTGCACTGATGCAGTTTTTAGCCAGGCACCCAGGGATAAGGATTATTGAGAAACCTTCCCCTTGAAGCCTTGCAAAAAAAAAAATCCCCCCAAAGCAAGAGAGTCTCAGAACATGTGGCCAGTCTATCGGTTACTTATTAAGGAATAACTGATTGTTCTGTGACTCAGTTAACCATCAGATATAGTGTCAAGTTAAACATAAAAAGATCCAGGATTATATGGGCCTAGAGTTATAATGGGATCCAACCTCATTTGATTTATAACCTCAAAGCCAGAAAACTCTTTCTGTTTTTTTTCTAATTTGTCCTCAAAATGAAGAATCCACATGAACAGAATCACCTATTATAATTATGTCCCAAAGATAAGCAAGTTAATCTTATTTGGGAAAGGAGGGTGAGGATTTTAACCTTCCCTTTTGGGTATAACCCTTGGTTTTATTGCTGTGGTTAATCAAGGTGAATTTCAGTAGCATTTGACCTGCAAATTAGTTTCTGCCTTTTGGAATCAAGGTCTACAACTGCAAGAGACTTTAGGCAGTGGTTCTCATTCTTCCTAATGCCACAACCCTTTAATACAGTTCCTGTGGGTCACTTTAGAGACATCCCAATGCTTTTAAAATATCTCCCAGCAGAGTAGTAAGGTAGGGCTGATATTGTCATCTCAAGTTGGAAGACAAGTCAGTCTGTTTCAAGTGTCAGCAAGTTTTTTTGAAATGGGGACTTCTTCTAAGAGGTACCTTATAATGAACATGAAGACTCAACTTCAGGAAGATGTGATTTCTCCAAGTTAATTCACAGATTCAACAGGTTCATGATGCCAACCAGATTTCTTGACAAGCTGATTCTAAACTTTATAAGGACGTATAAAGGACCAAAAATAACCAAGATAATTTTGCTGATGGGCAAAGGGGACCCACTTTTCTAAATATAATGATTAATAACTGTAGTAATTTAAAAAGTAATAGTACAATGAAAGAAAGTAGGGAAGGCAGTGCCCATACTCAGTGGGTAGGGTGCTGGTGACATACACCAAGGCTGGCGGTTTGAACCAGACCAGGACCCGCTAAAACAGCAATGAAAACTGCAACAACAAAAAAATAGCTGGGCCCGGTGCCTGTGGCTCAAGTGGCTAAGGCACCAGCCACACACACCTGAGCTGGTGAGTTGGAGTGGAGCCTGGGCTCGCCAAACAACAGTGACAGCTGCAACCAAAAAATAGCTGGGTATTGTGATGGGTGCCTGTAGTCCCAAGTCCCTGTAGTAGTTGGGAGGCAGAGGCAAGAGAATCGCTTGAGCCCAGGAGTTGGAGGATGCTGTGAGCTGTGATGGCACAGCACTCTACCCAGGGTGACAGCTTGAGGCTCTATCTAAAAAAAAAAAAAAAAAAAAAAA